>PVKB01004352.1:0-55000 GCA_004027205.1 Ctenodactylus gundi | reverse complement strand
GAAAACCTAAAAAGAAATGGAAATGGCACGTCCCTCCTGAATCTTCTGCGTGAAATACGATAGCTTAACTTGTATTATTCCGAGGTCTAAACTCCAACTGATAGACTCAACAAAAAAATATGCTCATGTCATGCTCAGAGGAATAATGTGTCTAAAAAAATAAAGCAATCACTGAGGGTGATTTATACTCCAGCAAAACAAGCCAATCTCCTCCCCTGTTTTATCCTCCAAGATTGCTCACAACTCAGGAAGAACAATTCATCTTTTTGACCTAAAGAAATAATAATTTTGTGTATGAAGTGGAATGCAATTCCCCCTCTTCCAAACAGGCTGATTCGGAGGAAGCCCCCAGGAGAATGGGGGTATGGTCTCGTCCTTCTGTTCTCTCTGGGGATGGGAGACACACAGAATTCAGCATAATCTTCCAGAGAATTCTTTAAGCCATGCCAAGCGTGCTTATTAACATGCAGCAATTCTGACTCTTTTTTAGTAGCACCTCAAAAATGATGGGCAATCTCAGCTCACTCTTGGTTCTCTGTGTTCCAGTGTCTGTCATGTTCTACACGTCTGTGAGCCCCCAGAAATCCTACATTGGAACTAATCCCCCCGTGATAGTGTTAGGAGGTGGCCTTTAGGGAGAGAAACGTGGTAGAAGTTCTGCCCCTCTGGGAAGGAGTCAGTCCATCACAGGAAAGACGCTGTGCCTTCCACTGCCATTCACAAGCAGGAAGGATCTTGGCCCTCCAGCCCCCACAGATACGAGAAATCAACTCCGTTCACAGTGTTTTGTTAGAACCAACCAACAGCCCAAGAGACTCTCTACCCCCTCAATGGGTGACCTTGCAGAGTGGCCCAGTCATGGCATAGCTACAAGAAGCAGGGCCTGGAGTACTAGACAGAATTCGAAAGGCATGAGGGCTCAGAGAACTTTCTGGCATGAGCCACAGGCTCCAGGCTCCCTGGAGACCATCCCCCAGTATCTGGCCCCTCTTCCTTCCTTCCTGGGCTGCCTCAGTCCCACCCTGGGGTAGGACACGCTCATCTCCACCGGAGGGAGGAAGCCTTGAAACGCACAGACCCCCGCTCCGGCCGCAGGTCTAGCGTTCACCCCACGGCACCTTGGCACGCCCAGGGCGGGCTCCTTGGAGGCGCATGGTGACCCTGAGGCAGCCACAGCAGCTCTGCACAGCAGCCGGGCAACCACAACCTTAGAGCCCCTGCGCAGCCCCCAGGAGGCCACCTGAAATCCATGCAGTAAGAACAGCCAGGCCCCTCTGAAAGTGAGAGAGCTCCCCCGAGAGGACGACAGCTGCTTATATGAGTCTCAGAAGCCCCCCACATCCCTCGGACCAGAGTTCGAGGATATGACTGGCTCTAGTAAAGTTAATGTCCTGCCTGAGTTTCCTCCAACTTTAGCCTCAAGGATCTCAGCAAGAGGGTTAGCGCATGAGCCTCGGCTAGGCACACAGATCTGGATTATGAACACTCCCCCGCCCCGATACCCAAACACCGGGGGCTCCGACAGGCTGTTAAGACACACAGATGGAAGCAAGCAACTAGCCAGCAAGCAAAGCTTCACCTGCATTTGCAGCCGCTAGCCATCACTCTCACTGCCGCCTGAGCTCCACCTCCTCTCAGCAGAACTGGTCCCAGGTACCAAAAGGGCTGGTGACCAATCCCTGGTACCAAAAGGGCTGGTGATAAATGCTCTGATGGACTCTAAGGTGTTGTCCAATTGCTTCAGGCATGGCCTTGATCCCCCCAGCTCCTGGCTACCTAACGTATTTTCTCTGTCTTAAATGTGAATGCCTAATACCCTTCAAGGCAGAAGCCTAAGCTATTTCTGCTCGTATTTCCATTGCAGGTGATGGTTGCTGACACTCAGTACACACTAGGTATCCGAAGAGGAAACATCAAGGTCAGCTTCTACTTACTCCTTCCTGAGGTTACAGGTTTTATACCAAAACTAAACGGTAACAGTGCCTCGCCCCAAATGCCACCTGGCCAATTTTAATAACCGACTCCTCCCACAACTCTTCTGGCCCTCCTTAATGCACTCTGCGTCAGGCTTGCTTGGTGCGGCCCTTCTCCTGGAGGCCACACAGAAACTGTCAGAGCCATCACCGCCAACGCCTCACCCGCGCCTGGCCGCACGTGTGCCCGTGATGCTGGCTACAGGCAGCCTTTGCTTTTAATCCACTTTCAGTCCTTCTTCGTCCTACTAGGACTCTGTGGAGAAATTCTGAGTGATAATATTGCCTTTTTTTTCTGTTCTGAAAGGTGAAGACAAGGCCTTCGCCCTGAGCTCTATCTGTAGCCTTTAAAAAAAAATTATTATTTATTTGAGACAGGATCTTGCTAAATTGCTAAGGTGCTCAAGAAGGGTATGAAATTGTGATTCTCCTGTCTCAGCTTCTCAGAGTGCCGAGATGACAGGCCTGTGCCATCCGGCTGGCCAGTCTTGCCTCTTATCTCAGAGCCTTCCGTGGTTTTTACCTCTACCACCCCTGCTGAGTTTGTCCTCGGCCGGGCACACCATGGCTGGGGGATACAGCACCTGTTGAGACCAGGACATCTGAGACCAGGACAGATGCCTGGGACCCCTTTTTGGAAGTCAGCTACCTGACACCTCCCATAAAGAACCCTAAAGGAAGAAACACGGGAAGGCAGAGTGCAATCTGCGCCTGTAGCACGTGCCATGAAGCCCCAACTTCAGAACCCCCCATCTTCCTGAACCATTCATGCCATGTGTTAGCAAACTCGATGCCCTGGGCCAACCCCGGCCCACCGCCAGCTGCTTGTGTGGCCCAGGCCACCAACACAGCTAGCTGCTTCTGTTGCCCAGTGCTGCTTTTGGCTATGGAGGCAAAGCGTGTGGCCTCTTGGCCCCAACGCCTAAATTTACTGTGACCCCACACAAAAAAGGAGGTTGCTCACACCTATACTTCCCCGCTCACTCTCTTTTTTAACTCTAAATTTGTTAACTATATGAAACCTGTACAATTCATGGGACAAATCCTGAAATATCCAAATGTTGAAATCTAGAACCTTTTTGCCTGCAGCTCAAAATCCAGAACAAGTGGATGGCTTAGGTTTGTTTACGTCAGGATGTCATGTTCTAAAAATCAGGAGTCCCCAACTCCCAGGCCAGGGACGGGTGCGAGACCGCGGCCCTAGATGGATCTGCAAGCATTGCGCGAAGGCCTGCCTCCTGCCCAAGCTCCTATTAGGTTCTAACGCCCTGCTGATTGACAAGGGGCGGAGCTTTGCTCCTTACTCCCCATCCGGTTTCAAAGCCATCTTCAGACAACCTAATGCCCAAGTGCCGCTCCTCACACACTGGTGTCAAAAAGGTTGGGGGTCGCTGCCATAAATGACACACATTTCAAAAAGCACCAGAGATCTCGGCTGGCTGCGAGAAAAAAAGAATGCAACACAGGAAACAGGGATTAATTAATGCTGGATCCAACACAAGTCCCACGTGCAGCCGCCATGAGGCCACCCGCTTGCTCAGGGGCCCCGACGCCCCTTGCGCTCTACTTGGGCACGTGCTGCACATGCGGCACGCGCCTGTGCTCTTTGGTTATTCTTAATGAAATGGCAGCAACGGCTCCCGCGGCTCTAGGGAGAACTTAGGAATATTACTACTTTTTTCAAGGCAGGCCAAGCGGACGGAAGTAAGGAGCCCAATCAATCTTTGTATTAAATAGTCCGGAAGCTCCACTTGGGAATGCTCTGCGCCTATCTAGGAGGGGGGAAAGGGCTGGATTCAAGACGAGGAAAGCAACTTCCCACTCCCCGAGCTCGGAAAAATAATGTGCGGAAAGAACACGGCAAGTGGGAGATTTCTGGACCCTGAATCTTCTAGGGGAGGCCGGGAAAAAAAAAAGACACAATGTTCAGCAAAAGCTGAGACTGAGGGTTATCTAGTGCTCAGTACAACGAGGTAGGTTCGACTCCTACCTAGGCGGCAAACCATCGGCCCCCTTTTCTGAATTATGCGCAGTACCGGTGTGCTGACCCAGAGCTTGTCTGTCTCCCAAAGGCATGTTAACGCACTGCAGATGTTTAATTGCAGCAACTGCATCCATCTCAACGAGCTTATTTTAAAAAATCACTCATAAACATGTCTACTTTCATTAGTGTTAGTCACAGCATAATTGAGAAGCACCTCCCCCCGGATCAGGGACCCACGTGGCAGGAACAGTTCCGCTGGGAACTAACCTCCTAAATTCTGGCACTCCACAGAGCCATGCAGAGTCAGGGAGAAAATTTTAAAAACCAGGATTTGGGGATCTCAGAAACAGACACTGTTTCCTGATTTTTTCCTTTTATTTTTCCTTGGTAAACATACTATTTGGAAAAAAGATATGTATGCCAGTGGCAAAAAAAAAAAGAAAAAAATTACTGTTGGTTTTAAGACATCAGATAGAATCCATAAGCCACAGCCCCCACTCCATGGAGGCGGGTTACTAACACGCATTTACCTGTAAGGGTTAACTTAGCGTTTGTAAGAAGGCAGTGGGCCAGAACAGAAAACTACAATTCGCTTTGCTTTGGTAAGTTGTGTCTTAGAAATGATCTTGCTTTGAAGAATCGGGCCAGCTCTCCCCCATCGCCAAAACGCTCTCCCCTCACGTACCGAAAGCTGCCAAGTCTGGCTCCTTCTTCCACTTTCCCAGGGAGGCTGGCGGGTTCAGCCAGACGACGGTGGTGTGCAACAGCAGGTCTCCCATGCTCAGGTCTGCGACCTGTAAACCAGAAACGTGGCAAAACTTAACTGGGTGGCATGACCCATACTCATGTTTATGTGAAGTTCTGAGACAGAGCGGGGTGGTGTCAGGACTGTTCCCCAAAACACTTGCTCCAGTGAGTGCTGTGCCTAAGTTAAACAGCTTGATTTGAGATATATCATACTGTAAAATATGTATGTGCACACACACACAGACATGTTTATATGAGACAGAAAGAGAGCCCAACTTACCACGTTTCAACTTAATATTTTAACCTTGAGACACAATCTTGCTTTAGACTCCAACTCGGTGACTCTCCTGCCTCAGCCTCCTGAATGCTGGGATTATAATATGCATGACCACTATAATGTAGCTTGGCAACTTTATAATGGTTTATTGAAAATTACATAAACTTTGGGGGCTCAGTTTCGTGGCGGAGGGCTCCCCCAGCACTTGCAAGCCTGACGATGGCTGAGTCACTACAGAAATGAGTGAATGAACAAATGTTTTCAATTTAAGACTGGCTTCATAAATATGAAACCTCATTGTAAGCTGAGTACCACCCACTACCATTTTTAATTGCCTATTTACTTACTTATGTGGAGACAGGATCTTGCTATCTGTAGCCCAGGAAGATCCTGAACTCACTATGCTGCCCAGGATGGCCTTGAACACACAGCAATCCTCCTGCCCCAGCCTCCAAGCGCTGGCATTATAGGCATGTGCCACCATGCCTGGTTTTGTCAATTTAAATAATTTCCAAAAGAGAAACAGCAGAAAATAAAAGATTGTATTTTTAAAATATTCTCAATTTACCAGTGCCTCGGTGAGCACCACCTCCACTTGAAGCAACAGGCTGCAGATATCAAGTATCCACAGTACTCTTCAAATGCCAAATCGTGTCAATATTCTGTCATCTTTCAGCTAGAAATCATGTGACAAAATTTTAATAAAAAATCCTTTAATTCATATAAGACACCCAAGTAGAAAAACAAGCCACATAGATTATGAGAGAAACACAGTAGATCGAAGTTTGTCTACCAGAATTTTAAGAGTAAAATGACAAAAAAGGTAAAAACCAGGACTCTGAAATTCACACTGAATCTGTCAAAACTGATCTACAAAATAAGGCATGTTTTATATTCAAATAGAGACAGTTTCCCAAAGAGGTACTAACGACCCTCAGCACACTTCAGATGGGTCTTTCCAGGACACACTGAATCACACCATTTCTCCTCCCATTCCACTTCAAAGGCTGTTTTACTCTAAGGGTAAAGAAAAGCCAAAGGAAGAGTTTGGAGATTCCCCCACAGAGCGAGATCCTCTGCGAGCATGAGGTTGAAACCACTCCGCGTCAGCGCTCACCCCTCTCAGACAGCCTTCAGTTGCCCAGCCCAGGCACAGTGAGGACACCGCACGCACAGCCCTCATGCGGCCGCCTCCCCCTCATCCTGTGCCATAGATCTGCTTTCCAAGGTTGCAGTGCCTCCCATGGTCAACCCAGGTCTAAAAGCTTCCATAGAAAATTCCAGAAAAGCACCCTTCAGAGGTGTTTAATTGCATGCTGCCCTGAGTAATGTGGCGAGATCTCACGCTGTCCCTCCCCGTTCTACCTGGGACACACATTACTCCTTTGCTGGGGACATCTACTTACTGCACTCTTCAGTCACCTGGCAGCCATCTTGACTGTACTGTGCTGCTTCTAGTCCTGGCTCTGCTTCACCATGGCCCCCAAAGCATCAGAGTTGGAATGCTGGCGATTTGGATACACCCAACAGAAGCTACAAAGTGCTTCCTTTAAATTAAAAATGTTTAAGTTCTCAAGATAACAAGGGAGAAAAATCTCGAGCTGAGGTTGCTAAAACATATGGTAGGAATGAATCTATCTATGAAATTGTGAAGGAAAGTAATTCAAGTTAATTTTGCAGCTATGCCTCAAATGCAAAAATTATGGCTACACTGTACAAAAACAAAATGCATTACATTTACGTACGTACGCAGAGGAAAAACCACATGCAGCTGCTGCAATTGAACCTGTCGTGTACACAGAGTTCGGCGCCACTACCAGCCAGCCTTGCCCCATGCACTCTACGGACAGGACAGGACCACTGTGGTCATGCCTAGCTTTCTTCGCAGAAGTTCCTAACCCACATCCAAGCCTGTCGTAATCTCCACCCTTCACTACCACTAAGTTCTCCCAGCAGCCTGACCCACGGGTGGGAAGACCAGTCGTCCCTTAATTAACCTAATTTCTATGTAAACTCTTCAGGGGAGAAGACTGCACGATGATCAGAGCCCAAGGGGCTGGGAACATAGCCCACTGGTCAAGGCATTGGCCTAGCAAGCACAAGACCCTGGGTTTGGTTCCCCAGCACCACATATGCCAGCTGGTGGCACATGCCTGTAAGCCCATCACTTGGGAGGCTGAGACAGGAATATTGTCATGAGTCTAAGGCTAGCCTGGGCTACATAATGAGTTCAAGAACAGAATGGGCTACTGAGTGACACCCTGTCTCAATGAATAATGAAGCTAGGAACAAGTTAATTAATTTTTAAAAGCAACAATCAGCTCTAGCTGTGAATGTCTGGACTGTTAGGAAGTCACGTGCCCTCCCCACCCCATTACACCCCTCATTTCTGCTCTCTAGGTCCACAAAAACCCGACACAAGGGCACTGCCATGGGTCTGAGGTCAGCCTGAGCTATATAGCGAGTTTAGGGGCAGCCTGGACTACAGAGTAAGACACTGCTGCAACAACAACAAGACAAACGGTTCTCATTGACAAAGCTGCCAGGGTCTTGCTGTGTGTCTAGCCAGAAGAGCAACATGTCAGCCTGCCACCAAACACGGCACAGCTCGGCAGTCCTTCCTCGAGCAGCCAAAAGGCACTCCAGGGCAGGGCCTGTGGCTGTCAGGACAGCGAACAGATATTGCTACCTCCCTTGACTGCAGTTACTGCCCTGCCGTATTACTATCAGGATGGCCAAGAATTCAGAAAACCTATGCAATCAGATTATGTGTTTATAGATATTAAGTAACAAGTCAACCAGGTCTTCGTGATATCATCAACTGAGCCCACGGGATAGTCTCCATCACCCACTTCCTAATCCCCCACTGCAAGAGGAGTGGCTATGGACATAAAGCGGGTTCTCGGGCGCTACCCTGAGCCAGGTGACAGGCCTTCCTGCGTTCTAAGATCACTCCATGGGACCCTGCCCAGCTCCTCAGAATACAACACAGGTGCAGAAGGCTGAAGACTCAGCTCTGTCATAAAAATGCTCCCCTGCCAGCATGGCCTCCTCTGAACATACACGCCTTCAGAGAAGCCACAGGACTGTTACCTGAGGACAGCCCTCGGGCCCTGTGTGTCCCTAGAACGCCACCACTTCAACACAAACCTGGAGGGTACCTGCGGTTACTGACAAACAGTCCTGTCCCTGCTTGCCAGCTTCATAAACCCATGCTAGGTTTGTCAGATGTTTCGTTAACAGGTAAGCACAGAGCAGGGATCGCCTTAGATACCGTCACAACATAAAGTGGGTAACCCCAAGTCACCAGCCTAAATCTCCACACCTGTCCCACACATGGCCGCAGGTGGGGCAGACTTGTCAACAAGCCCAGCACCTACCCACTGTGCCCCTCTCCCCCCGACCCATTTCTCCCCGGTGCTCCTCGCTCACCCTAGTACTGGGGGTGGGACACAGGGCCTTTGCTCTGGCCGCGCCCTCAGATAATGTTTTATTGCTTATTTGAGACAGGGTCTACCACATTGCTAAGGTGCCCAGGCGAGGCTTAAGCCTTCATTTCTCCTGCCTCAGCCTCCCAGAATGCTGAAGTTACAGGCCTGCACCACCAGGCCCCATTTTCCCAGGGGTTTTATTCTTGTAGAATCAGGGCCGCTGTACTTCCAATCTGAAGACCATTTTCCCGAGTGGAGGAAAACAGCAATCAAAAGGTGCGTTAGCTGCGCTCCCGGAGGAACCCCCGCTTTGGGGTAATCACTTTCCACTGGAGCCTGCTTCCTACTGGCTCGTCTTATCCCACTAATAGTCTTTCACTCTCCTTCTTCTTCTTTTTTTTTTCATTTTTTTCCAAGTCTTAATTTTTCTGGGCTTTGAGTCTCCTGACGCCGATATAGACTTTCCCTCATCCTACCCCTCCCACTTTCTATTTTAATCTCAGTCCGGTGGGAAGCACCTGTACGGTGCTGGAGCGCTCTGTTCTCCGCTGGACACAGGGTTTAATTCGCTGCCAGAACATCATTTCAAAGGCCCTCCACTTTTCCCTAAGCCGTGTTCCTTTCCACCTCTTTACAGGCTCTGATGTCTGATCACAGTCCTCTCAGTTCCTTGCACGCGTTGCCATCGCCACCCAGATCACCTACGCTTCGGCAACCTCACCCATTGGCTTCTAAGGTCACTGAAATCCAGCAATTATTTTTTTTACACCTTGAAAATTTATTAACAAGACAAAATAAGAAGATGTTCATTTCCAGGACCCAGTAAAATCCACTTCAGTCAGAACAAAAACAACTAAAGTGGGAGGAGGTTGTCAAAATGTTTGCAGTACTGTTCGTAGCAGTCAATAAAGGCAGCCAAGAATATTGCCCAATGATAGCAAATAAAAATCCTCCATAAGAATTTAAAATAAAAACATTCTGTGCTCAGTATTAAAAAAAATCAAGGCATAAAAAACTACTTTCAAAATATAAAGCAGGGGCTGGAGGTATATACCTCAGCAGTTAGAGCTTACCTAGCAATCTCAAGGCCCTGGGTTCAAATCCCCAGAACCACATAAGCGGGGTTCAACAGTGAACACCTATAATGCCAGCACTTAGGAGGCTGAGGCAGGAGAAGTGCCATGAGTTCAAGGCCAGCCTGGGCTACACAGTGAGTTCAGGACCAGCCTGACCACAGAGTAAGACTGTCTGAAATACATACACATATATGTATTAGTTTTGCTGATTCGAAGTAAACACAGGAACACTAACACAGCTAAGTTCTATGTTTTGAGATGCTAGAGTTTTCTTTCAGCCTTTTCTCTATCACATTCTTTTCTTCAACAAAAATTTTTCTTACTAGAAACATTTGGCAAGAAAGTGCGAGCCAAGTCGAGGGCTGCATCACCCATCTTTTCTACACTCCGCCAGATGAGATTGTCCACCAGGAAGGCTGGAAATAAAGCAATGCCCTCTGTTGACCACCATACATGCCCTTCTTCCCTTCAGATCTGAACCTTGTGCCCCGAGGCCTCTCTGCAAGTGTGTTGGGAACCGGCACGCAAACTCCAGCCAGTCCAGCACTGGCCTAATCTGTTTCCTCCCGCTGTGGAAAACCCAGTTTGCCCAGCCAAACCTCCACGTGTCTTCGCCCACGGGCCAATCTGCAAGCGGGCCTTTCCCGTGCAGTGCCTCCTGCACCTGCCTGGAGCCTTCTCGCGTGGGAGTAAGACTCATCCCTGCACGCATCAACTTCTACATCGTCACGCATTCTGGTGGCGCTACCTCTGCGGAACGTCACTGTAACAGTGAGAAAGCTTGTGTTCTTTCACGGAGGTCACGACAATGGATGCTCCAGGTCTCAGATAGTAAGGTGTCTCCCGCAGTCTAATGAGGCAGCTGCACTGAGCCCCAACCTTTTGCCTGCACGTCCCTGGACCCAGATCCCTGGCCACAGCCTCAGAGTGCCTCTTCGTGGCTCCCGCCCAGCTTTTTGCCTTTGAAGATGCAAAGCAAAGCTACATCCAATGTTTCAGCTACATCTGGGCACACAGACCCACTGGAGAGCAGTAAGTGTCGTGGCCCTAAGATTTATCCCAGCCCTATGGAAATTGTTATTCATGTGAGACCCTTCGGGGACTCAGAACAGCTTACAGCTCGCTCCAAGCCTTTCTCTGGTCTATCTACGCCGTTACTACTTCAATTTAAGTAGGGTTTTGAGTAGACCGAAAGGAAATTGCTCAAGTCACGGGAGAGTTGCCTTCATCCAACAGACTGCTGATCCAGCACCTACTACGAGCCAGAGGCCGTTCTGATCTCTGGGTGGATAACCTCAGTCTATAAAGATGCTTAAAATAAGCCAGGCAGGGTGGTTTACAGCTGTAATCACAACACTCTGGGAGGCTGAGGCAGGAGGACTACACATTCAAGCCCTTCCTGGGCAACTTGGTAAAACTGTTATCTCAAAAATATGAATAAAGGCTGAGGAGAGAGCTCAGTGCAAAGACTTTGGGTTCAATCCCCAGCACTGCCAAAAAAAAAAAAAAAAAAAAAAAAAAAAAAAAAAAAAAAAAAAAAAAAAAAAAAAAAAAAAAAAAAAAAAAAAAAAAAAAAAAAAGCCAGAAAGAGAAAACAATGCTTAAAATAGGCCAGACTGCCAGACTGTGGTGTTGGAAGTTCATGCTCACACTCAGCCAGATCCCAGAGGTGAGGAGGTGAGTGATCCACTAACAAAAATAGTAACATAACTTTTTATACTTAAAAAACAAGTGAATCATCCAAAGAAAAACGGGGCTAGGGTCACAGCTCAGTGGTTAGAGTGCTGTCTTGCTTTTGCAAGAACTGGGTTTAATCCCCCAAGACCATATAAAAATTATCCAGATGTGGTGGTGCACGCCTGTAATCCCCGCACTCGGGAGGCTGAGGCAAGAGGACTGCCATGAGTTCCAGGCTCCTGGGCTACCAAGTGAGATCAGGACCAGGCTGGACTAGAGAGTGAGACCCCGGCAAAGAAAAGAAAAATCCAACCCAATCCCAGACGTGCACAGCAATGGGTCCCTTACCTCCTTCTTCTCGCCCGTCTGCTCGGCAATCAGCTGGTCAAACACTGCCCCAAATTCTTCGTGGATCTTCTGCATCTCATTGATGTGACTCGCCACCTTGTTCATGGTCTTGATGGCCACTGGAAGAGCAGTCGTGAACTGAAGAGGCTGCCCGACACCCCCGAGCGGGGCTCAGAGCGGGGGCCGGGCGCATGCTCACCGTCCAGGTGGTAGTGCTCCTCGCTGTCCGCGTCGGTCAGGGCAAAGAGCTCCTTGAGCAGAAGCGGGTACTTGAGGATCCTCTGGATGGGCTTGATGAGGTAAGACTCCAGCGTGGACGAGTGCTGCTGCCGTGGGTTCTGGGCGTCCAGGAATGCCTTGAAAGCCGTGTCGGTCTTAGCTGGAGGGATGCAGAGACAGGCTGTCAGGGTGGGACGCCCCATGTCTCCCTCGGTGCGGCTGCACTCTCTGGTTCTTATCCCAAGGAGCCTTTTCAGAGGATGGAGGGGAGGGCATAGAAGCGGGGAGGGCGGGCAAGCCTGCATTCCTGTTGCTCTGGGAAGCCAAGGCAAGATGGTCACACATTGGAGCTCGGCCTGGGAAACTTAAGGACTTAGTGAGATGCTGCCTAAATGAGAAAATGGGGTGGGGGGGGGCATGACTCAGTTTAAAGGCCCTGGACATCTAAAGAACAAAGGGGTGTGTGTGTGTATCGGGGGGTGAGCTCAGCTCAGGCAGACGACTGGATAACTGGGAGTTGTGAATACCAGCATCAACTCACGGCAGATGGTGCACAGATGGCCCAACGTGACGATTACACAAAAGTCCAACTGGTGAACCTAAGTTCACTGTGGCCACTTACAGGAGTAGGCGTGAGGAGCCATCTAAGAGAGGGGCCCCGCCAGGGGTCCCCGGCTCCACCCCCACAGAGCACCTCACACTCAGCACCAGCTCCCACTCCAGGGGCTGTGCAACCTCGTCTCGCCATCACATCTCTGGTCCCATCTGCCCCTGACTGGGTGCCAGGAAGGTCCTGGCAGTCAGGTGTGTTTGTGTGGCGGGAATGCAGATGTGCTGACACAGGGTCTTCAACCCCTGGCTTGGAGCCTGTTACGGCCTGGCCACATGGCAGGAGGAGTGTAGCAGGTTAGCAAGAGAAATTTCATCTGCATTTACAGCTGCCCCTCATCACACTCACTGCCACCCGAGCTCCTCTCCCCTGTTAGGTCAGCAGAACTGGTCCCTGGTACCAAAGAGGTTGGTGACGACTGAGCTAAAGGATACTATCTTATGGAAACCACACACCTAGACTATCAGGGGCTGCTGTTCATCCTCCCTACATCGCATACGTCTTTTGGGGCTGCTTGACATTGGAACCCTTACTGAGTAACGTCAGAGAGAAGACAAAATATGGGGACGAGATGGAGGAACAGCTCAGCAGTTAAGTAAGTACTTGCCTTGCAAGCTCAAGACCCTAGGTTCAATTCCCCAGCACCACACAAGCTGAACATGGTGGTGAATGCCTGTAATGCCAGCACTTGGCAGGCTGAGGCAGGAGGATTGCCACTAGTCTAAGACTAGCCTGGGCTCCATTATGAGTTCAGGACCAGCCTGGGCTACAGAGAGACACCCTGTCTCATTCATATATGTTGGGACTGGGTTGGGGGACACAGGGGCCACACAGCCAAGAGACCTGGAGACCTGAGCGGGGGACATGTGGTGCATGTAGGCTGGTGAGCTCGATGGGCTAGGGAGGGTGGCAGGCCCGGGGCAGGCTCACGAGTTTCCAGCCTCACCCTCTGCACCTTCCCCCATATGGTTCTCCCTGAGTCACGGCCTTCACCATCAACCAGTGCCTACACAGACCCCACATTCTGCATGCATGCATCACATGCGCGCAGAACCTGTGTATTCCCTTGGGCCCACCAGAACTTAGGTAGAGCTCTCCAGGGATTCACAATTTTTCCCAGCAGCACCTGGCATGTCAGAGGAAGGCAGGCTGGTCTCGAGTAAGAGAATAATGTCTAAAAAACTCAGTGAACACATGTTTAGAAATAAACACATATACCCTACAAATCTACTTCCAACCCCAGTGGTTAGAAGTGTGAGCTAAGGCCAAACATATTGTAACAGGCCACCATGAAATTGAAAAAAAATTATTTATCTGTCTTTATTCAATGAAGAAAAACAGTGCTGGGCTGGTGACCTATGCCTGCGGTATCAATATTCTGGAAGGCTGAAACAGGAGGACTGCAAGTTCAAGCTCAACCTGGGCAATTCAGTGACACTGCAAGACCTTGTCTCAAAACCAAAACTGAAAATGGGCTGGGAATATAGATCTGTGTGAAGGTCCTGGGGTCGTCGGGTGGCGGGGTGGGAGGAAGGAGAGGAAGTGGGGGAGGGGGGTGCGTGCAACCACAGATGAAGATCTCACAGGGCTGTAATTTTTCATCTCTTTTAAATCTTATTAAGAGGAATGAGACTCCATGGGTCCCGCCATTGTCCCACCTTTCAAAAAGATCCTCAAAGAAGCAGGACACTGGAAGTGACTGACCCCTCCCCCCGACCTTTGTGCCAGGGAAGTTGGACCAGGTCCAGAGCGCTGTGGTTTCCACCGGGTAGCTATCTATCCTAAGTCTTAGACCAGTACTGTCTGTGACCTCGGAAAGATCTGCCCACTGGACAGGTGAGCAATGAGTGAAGCCCCGCCTCCTGCCGGCACGCTCCTAATAGGTTCTAACACTACTGCTGACTGACAGGAGAGGGAGCCTCTCTGCTCCCCTCCTATTGCTACTCTCTCTCCAAAGCTGTCCTCCAACAACCTACTACACAAGCACCCCTCCCACACACCCCTGTCCTCGGGAGAAGGGTCTTCAACCAGATGGGTCTCTGGTGCTGAAAAGCCTGGGAAGAAAACCAAACCATTAAAAAAGTAAAAGAGCGATGGAAGAAAGTAAGAAGATAGACCTGTGGAGAAGGAGAGGAAGTAAAAGTCATCAAGGTGCGACATGTTAATCCTCCTGCTTCTCAAGCTGAATGTTAATGTATCACAAATAATCTTAATAAAAGAAAAAAAAAAAGGCTGGGCGTGCTGTTGTAAAACAGTGCCAAGCAGAAGCCTAGGAACCCTACCCCATCACACAAACCCTGAGTCCTCAAAACCACAGCTATGACGCGGGTCCCTAGCCAGCAAGGAAGCTGACGACACCGTGCTTGGTGCTGGTGCGGCTAGAAACATCACTGTCACCCAATCAGTCCCACTGGGAGACTTTCTCAGAGTCCTAGACATGTTTTCAAAGTGCTCCATCCTCCTCTTGGCTTATGTGGCAATTAGAAAAATGTAGGCCAGGCTTACTGTTTGGAGGGTTCATTTTGAACATTAGTGTAATATTTTTCAGGTGCAAAAAACTTAATGTTATTCAATTATGAAAAAATCTGCAGAGGTGAGATTAATCTAATTCGGTAACTATTTTTTAAAAAGCTCTGATTGCCTGAAGGAAGGTAATGGGGACACAACTTCACAGAGCAAAGTACTCTGAAAGAGTTACTTTAACAATCTGATAACAATTAGCACAAGGCAAGTTTTAAAAGAAACACAAACAGAGTGAATACTTTAGGTCAGTGGCAGTAAGGCCAGAATGCGCAGAACCCTGCTAGAGAGATTGTCACTACCAGGACCTCTGCCCTTATGGGGGGGCGGGCAGAAGCCTGTTTAACAACCCAGAGTCTTGTGCTATCCTCATATTCCTTCTCATAGCTTTTAAATTTTCATTATCCTAATATTACCCATAATAGGTTTTAAATTAAGTCAAGCCAGTTTCCTTTGGCAGCAAACATTAGCATAGCACATGGAAATTATTTACATATCGAGAGCTTGATTAGCAGATGTTTACTTGGCAGCCATGGTGAAACAAAGGGAAGGCAGGCCAATTGCTAGAGATTCTCCAAAACCAAACTGTCTTTTAATTCTACTGTTTACTAAGGAAATGTTTCCTTACACTCTTTGGGGAGATTAATTTACATTCATGGATAATTCATACATGGCATGCATTACAACTCTGATTCAACTGAAGCGGAATTTTAAAGTGGGTACATCATGACTACACAACCATGGGGAACAGTGCGATTTCTGATACATACCCAGCACATAACAACCAAATTTGTGACTAGTGTACGTATCTGTTACCTCTAACTTTTTTGTGTTAGGAACATTCAAAATAACTTCTAGTTATTTCAAAATGTGTAATATCATTAACTGTAGAACACTAGAATTTATCCCTTCTGTGCTTTTTAATTTTTAAAAACGTAAGTACATGTATATACATTATACATTCACACTCTGTACTAAATCACTAGATTGCCCATCCTGAGCTTGAACCTGTGACGTTCCTGCTCAGATTCCAAGAGGACTGAGAGGACACGCAGGTCCATCATACTTAGGCCTCTCATTGTATTTTTTTAAACCTGTTAACTAACCTCTCCTAATCCTCCTTCCTTCCACCCTTCCCAGCCTCAGGTCATCATAATTGTATTTCTTCCCTTTTACCACATCCATGCTATCAGGCCACTCGTTAGTGCTGAACCATGAGGACAGTTACCTTCTAGATTCTCTTAGGATGGCTCATTATCTCCTCAGAATGCTAATGGTCTCGGGAGTGTGGGAGGTTAAAAGAACCAGCCCGACTCCACTCACAGACAACAGGAATAAAGCAGGTTTTCCGAGCTCCCTCTATTTTTCCATAACTGGCCCAAAATGGCCCAGTTGAAACTTTTGTAACAAGAAAACCAATGAAACGACGCATTTCCCTTTTCAACACCCGTCTTTGTGGCTAGTTGGACTGCCTCGCTGGCACGCCCAGGGCTCTTATTTCTTCTTTAGGGTGTCAGTCAGTCAGGCACTTGAGTGGGAATCCCTGCGGAGGGACACATGGACCGCCACCCCCTCAGAGCCTTACCTTTCACCAGGACCTTGGGGACTTTTGTGTGGCTGGCACAGAAGGCACTGTAGAGCTTGAAGCGGTCGGCGTAGTACAGGAAGGACCCGCCCAGGGAGAATAGCACTTTCTGGATTTAACGAGAAAAAAAACCACATGTGGCTCATTTTTTCCTTGTTATAGTTTGGATGAGGAGTGTTTCCCAAAACCCTCATGTATCTGGATGTTGTGGATTATCTACGGGTTTCACATGCTGTCAAGACGTGGGGCTGGAGGGGCTGATGCCCGAGGTTTGACCTGGAAGGATCCGTGTCGGCTCCACCCCTCTTCACTGGGCTTCCTGCTGCTTCCACCATTGCCAGCTGTCCACGAATGGACTGAGACCTGACTGGACTATAAGACCTGCTGAAACGAGGAGCCAAGATGGATCCCCCTAGTTAAGTTACGGATGCCACATACTGTGTGTTCCACAATGGAAAAGTAACCAAGACAAGTGTTGAGAAAAATCAACCTATCAAGATATCTATTTATGGCAGGCCCCAGACTTGAAGTCCTTCTGTCTCAGCCTCCCAAATAAAGGATTACAAGTGTATACCACCCTGTGCAGACTTAACTTGACGTGCACTACTAACTGCCTGCCAGACACCAACCACAGATAAAACAGTGAGGTAGCTCTGGACCAGCAGTGCAGACCTGCCAGCTCAGATTGAGGGAAGAAGATCACAAGTTTAAGACCAGCCCAGGCAACTTAGCAACAGCCTGTCTCAAAAATCAAAATTAAAAATGGGTTGGGGTGTGAAGATCTTGGGTCTGACCCGTAACATGACCCTTCTGGTCTCTACCCACCAAAAATTAAGGTGTCTGTTTCTTCTTTTAGCCTTAAAGATTGAATTAAGGGCACGTGGTGTACACAAACAGTTCTTGCCCAACACTGCGTTCAATGGGAAAGCAGAAGGTCCTCTCCTCTGCTAACGGGACTGCAAATTTCCAAGAGGGAATCTCCTCCAGACTTCCTGTGAGTGTATCCACAGTAACAGGAAGCCCACACGGCTGCCTGTGAGTGGAAAGGGACAGGGACAGGAGGGAGAAGGCACACAGCAGCAAAGAGACTTTGGGCAGTGATGACTAAATTCCCTCTCCTGAGTGTGTTGACAGTTTTACAGGTGTGTGTGCGCGCGCGCGCGTGTGTGGAGGTGATTCATCAAACTATGTGTGTGTGTGTGTGTGTGTGTGTGTGTGTGTGTGTGTGTGTGCAGAAAACTTGCTATGTATCAATAATACTTCAATGAGTCTATTTTAAATAGTACAAGAGGGTAACATGCAAGCTGGACACATCAATGAGTTCTCAGTGGGAGGCACGGAACAGGAAATCTGTGCAAGGAAGGAAAGCCAGCCAGGAAGGAAATCTTAGAGGAAATGCACCCCAAGCACCCTCCCCACGGCCTCCTCACTCATCCTCATTAAGGCTGCAAGGACACTGTGAGCTAGCCGGATCGCCTTCCACCACCCTAATGATGCCATTACCATTCTGCCAGGTTTCCCAGAACACAATCAATTAATTTGTTTACTGGGAGATGAAGTGCTATTTTAAGTTGCTAATGGCTAATTTATTAACGGCTCCCTCATCAACACAACAAAGGGTCAAGGTTGACACATCTTCCAGAGCAGAAGCCTGCAGAGGAAATGGCTTAACCCAAATGGACAGGTTTTCTCTTAGACAGATGAGCAAGATAACTGGGCTCCCACCTTGACTCCCTTTCAGAACTACCCACACCATGCAGCCCAATGGAACCCACACACAGGTACAAGAACACATGCAAAGACAGCATAAAGTCCCATGCATGGTGCCATCAGGGGATTCAACTCCACCTGCAAGGTAACCCACCTATGACATTAAGAGGTGGCTTTACCTGCACTCAGTGGCGTAGGCCTATAATTCCAGCACTCTGAGGCTGAGGTAGGAGGATCACAAGTTTGAATCCAGCCGGGTCAATTTAGCAACTTAGATTCTGTCTCAAAATGAAAACTAAAAAATGGAGCTGGGGATGGAACTCAGCAGGAAGGTCCTGGATGCGACTCCCAATCCCATATAAAAACAAACTACAAAAAACAGGGGCAGCCTTACACCCTCTGAGGGAAGCTTACCTTGAACTGGTCCACTCTCTCCAGCTTTTCCAGGTCAGGGACCAGTCTCACTCCGTCTTCTAGAGTTTTAAGGAATTCTACCTGAAACTCCACCATTTCTGTCAAATTCCCAAAGAGCACATCAAGCTGAAAAAGGAAAAGGAATTTAATCCATCCCACCGTTTCATAACTGATTTGAAACTTTATCTGCATCAGATCACAAAGTCTTATTTTTAATTAACAATTATCAGTTAGGATAATGATCTTACTACCAAAAATTGGGGAAGCTCCATCCTCTTCATGTGCACCCCAAAGCAAAAGAGGCAGCACCTGACCTATCTGTTACAAAACCAAGTGAGTTCAAAGCAGTCTCAGTGTCACACAGGTCCCTAATTCTTTCCTCTGCGCCAGCAAGTCACTCTGTAGTGTGGCCCGCCCTCTACAAGTTAGAACAACTTCCACGTACCTCATCTTGGGTGAGAAAAGTCTCCTTTTGAAGAGGTTTCAGGTATCTTTCCATAAGACAGTTTAAGTCCTAAAAGTTGAAAGAATACCTCATTAGCGGACCTAAAGTCTACACCAAGAATCCGAAGGAGAAAAAGCAGATTTTGTTCCAAAGCTAAATATACAGTGATAAAGGTCTAGTCATGCCGAAGCCACATACCTCTTCCGTCAGCATTTCAGGCTCCGTGGGCCCTATGGGTTCTGCGACGACCATGTAGCTCATGCTGGACCCCAAGAGCAGACAGTATTTTTTTTAAAATGAGCCTGGCTGTGTTCCAATAAAACTTTATTGGCAAAATAGGCAGCAGGCTAGATTTGGCCTACGGGCTATAATTTGTTCAGCCCTGATTTCGAAATTAAATCATAGATAATTAAAAATAGATCATACCATTTTCACAAGCGGAATGTTGTTGAACATCAGAGTAAGTGAAAACACCAAGAAAACAGATCTCGCACCGTTCTATCTAGACTCAAGATTATGAAGATTACGCAGATTTAAAAAAAAAAAATTCTTTAGCTCCACAATACTTTAGGAAGGTCAGAAGGATTATTTATTATTTACCACCATTACTTTCTTGAATCACTTAGACATACAAGCTATGATTGAAAAACACTGAATATTTGACTTTTTAAAAAATCATGTACTTCCAGGCGCGGTGGTGCAGGCTGGTAATCCCCGCACTCTCGGAAGCTAAGGCTGGAGGATCACAAGTTCAACCCAGTCTGGGCAACTTGGTGGGACCCTGTTTCAAAATCAAAAATGAAAATAGGCTGGGAATATAGCTCAGTGTAAAGGCCCTTAGCTCCATCCTCAGAATAAACAAACAAATGTATTATAGTAAAAGATGGACTGCACCCCTGCTTCCCTACCCTCTCTCACCCTGGACCCTAGCCCACGTCGCCTCGCCACCTCTGAAGCAAGTCTGAGAGTCTTCTTGTGTGTCTCTCTCAGTGCCACTGTGGCACAGCTGCCTCCCTGCCCTGACCCTATTCTTAACATTCACCTTTCAGGCTCATTTAGACTCTGAGAAGGAGCCCAAAGTGGCAGAGTGCCAGATCCAGGGAAGATGGCAAATGGGGACACATTGCCACGAGGACACGAGACAGATTTCCCTGTGGGTGGCACCTGCCGTCTGCGTCCCCTGTGGATTTGATCATACTGCCTAACACTCATGATGGAGTATTTCCAGAGCTGCTTCAGACAATGGCAAGAACGATGAGAAAAGTGTGTTCGAAGCGAGGAGTATTTGGACAGAAACTGATGACAAGGTGTTTTTTTTTTACTGTGATTTGTTAAGTTTAAATACTCACCATATACACAGCAATGAATTGCTGTAAGAATCAATACCCTCCTTTAAAAGTTAAGGAAGGGAAAGTTGTGTGTTTTTCGTTCGTTTACGGTACTGGAGATTGAGCCCAGGGGCCTTCACGCTGAGCTACTTCCCAGTTCATGTTTCATTTCTGATTTTAAGACGGTCTCTGTAAGTCACTAAGTTGCCTAGGTTGGGCTTGAACTTGAGATCCTCCTGCCGAGGCCTCCTAAACTGCTGCTGGGATTACAGGCCAGGTCCATCTTGCCAGCGAAGAGATCTTAACGTTCACAACAAATGCCAGAGTCCACAAGAAAGGCCAAGACGCTACCTTCTCACCCTCTGAGCTTATTTTGCAGCACAGACATCTACATCATCCTCACAGCGAGAGAAGGGATGGAGGCCATGGTAAGCCGCCGGAGCAGGGCACAGACCTACCTTGACGTAGGTGCGCTCGGTCTCCAGGAGCTCGCAGATCACCTTGCGCAGCTTGTCCGCGTCTGACAGCTGTCTCATGGTGGCCAGCTGAGGGCCTGTGGCATCCTGAGGGGACGGGCTCTGGTCCGAGGGGTTCATCTCGTGCAAACTGCGGCAGAACGCAGCCACCTGCTCTGTGCTCTTTGGGGCACAGTAGGAAAGGCAGGGAGGATAGAGTTAGCCCAGGGTAGAGCCAAATCCCATGCCTGTTCATTTCTCTGAAAGGCGTCCTTCTCACTTGGTGAATGGTTATCACATCTCACATTTCCCAAATCACTGCACACCTACAAGAGCTCTCGGAGTCTCCAAAGCACCTTAAAGCAGTACTCACACGTCCTGGTGCTCAGTGCAGGATGGAACGGGTCTGAAGCATTAACCCTCACCCTCCTACATAGTAGGGAAGGGCTACTACCGTTTCCAGCTAATAGCTGGTGCAACAGAGTCCAGAGACCTTAAGTCACTCATCTAAAACAACACAGCGAGGACATGGCTAGGCTGGCATTTGAACCAAGCAGTCTGATGTCAAAAATGTGTGATTAAGCTGCGCCTTGTGGGGCAGGCCTACAGTTCTAGTGCTCTGGGGGCTAAGGCAGGAAAACTGCAAGTTCCAGCCTAGCCTAGACAATTCAGCAACTTAGTAAGCCCCATATCAAATAAGGAAGGAAGGAAGGAAGGAAGGAAGGAAGGAAGGAAGGAAGGAAGGAAGGAAGGAAGGAAGGAAGGAAGGAAGGCAACGTGTGATCAACTGACTGTCGGCTTGAAGGGCTAGTGATGGAACCCGCCCGGGCATGCTAGTGCACCACCGCTGAGCTGTGCCACCAGCCTAAAGCCTGTCATCATCTTCCATTCTAAATACAAGGGCTTCACACTGAGCTACTTTCCCAGTCTTTTTTGTTTTTTTTGTTTTTTTCATTTTCGGCCTTTTATTTTTATTCTTCATTTATTTTTCAGTCTTTACTTATTTTTTGAGGCATGATCTCACTAAGTTGCTTAGCTGCCCAGAATGGGCTCAAATTTGTGACCCTCAGCCTCCCAGAATGCTGGAATAATAGGAATATGCCACCAGATCCAGCTTAAAGCCTGTGATCCTACCCACTTCCCAAGAAACTAATAAATAGGGAGACAGAAACACAGCAGTTAACCACACGGCATAAGGTATAAGGCCAATTAGCAAACTCCTTCTGGTGCACTATTGATCTAAGATGTTGAGAAACTTACTGTCTCCATGAAAAACTGCCATTGAGACTAAGACAGATTCTCTTACATTTAAAACAAAACAAAAACGTTTTCTTCAAAGTCTCCAAACACAGAAAGGTGAGAAGTCAGGCCCTGAATAGGTTTCGAGGGGGGCTGGCAGTCTCCGCCCTCCCTCCACAGGGGATGGTCAGGTGAGGACCTGAGACCGCCCAAGGCTTTAGTCCTTTGGAGTTCAGAACTCTAGAATCCCAGCTGAGCTCAGTAGTACAACAGTCCTCTGAAGCAAGGCTGCCGGGAAACCAGTGACACTGGTAGTTCTCTACTCGGGGGCTCATTAGAACCATCTGGGCAATTTTTAAAGAGCCCCTAAGCCCCACACACATCGCTGGCCATTTTCATGAGTGTCTCAGTGGTGGGATGGCCTGGCATCAGTATTTGGTGAAGCTCTGGATGGAAATGTTCCACCACACTCCCTTTTGCTTTTTTGGTGCTGGAAATCGAGCCCAGGGCCTTCACACTGACCTATATCACCAGGTCATTTTTATTTTTTATTTTGAGACAGGGTCTTGCTAAGTTGCCCAAGCTGGCTTAAACTTGCAATCCTCCTGCCTCAGCCTCCCAGAGTGCTAGAATTACAGGC
This sequence comes from Ctenodactylus gundi, assembly GCA_004027205.1. NCBI lineage: Eukaryota > Metazoa > Chordata > Mammalia > Rodentia > Ctenodactylidae > Ctenodactylus > Ctenodactylus gundi. Next base: position 32,322 of record PVKB01004352.1, on the reverse strand, counting down.
CTGAGCCACGGGCCAGCCCATAGCACAAACCAGCATCTGCCCAAACGCACCCCTTTATAAATGTGTGTCGGGGGTGACCCCATAAAGGTCAACAGCTGTCTTCTCATACGTCTCTCTGCTGCGACTGTCCTATTCAAGCCTGGGCACAAAGTCACATTTCCAGTAAGTCCTGGTGCAGATAAAGAATTGCTTCTCTGTGGCCCGGTGGGAAAAGGAGAGCCTCCCCCAAAGAGCAGCTCCTGCACAAGGCGGCAGACACGGCTGGCATTGTGTGCAGGGCAGGAAAGCCAAGCCCAAGCGCAGCCCACACAGGCAAGCAGCTAACACGGAGCGGACTGGCCTGTATTAGCATATGCAAAAGAGGATGAAGAGGGAAGTGGGACAAGGAAACTAACACAGAGGAGCTGGCGGCAGGGCGGGCACCCAAATCTCCATAACTTTTATTCTAATTCTCTTCTCATCACTAGAGCTTATTTGTTGCTGGCACTAACTCTGGTCTTCAATGTCATGAAGTATAAAGTGTGAACAAAGAAACAGGTATTGAAATTCTTTAAAAAAAATTGTATCACAAAGAACATACTGCCATTAAACTTTGAAATACTCAAAATAGTCCCCCTCACTTCGAATGCCCTTATCCCATCACTCAGGGCAACGTGACTATTACTGTAATAAATTTTTAAAAATTTAAAGATTCACTGTATCTTTCCATCACTCCTCATGTATGTCACCTGTCAAGGGGACTATTTAATGTTGTCTACAGAATTGTGTGTTTCAGACACTGACTACCTCCTCAAAAAAATTTGCCCTCAGGGGACGGTGGAAAAATACATCCAAATAGGCTGCCTTGTATGTAAATTATATCTCAAAATAAGTTTTTTTTAAAAAAACTGTTGATAATCAAAGTTTGTTTCACTGGAAATAAACTATAGTTTTATTTAGTTAGGATAGGATTTTAGTAACGCGTCATTACTAAATATAACGAGATAGGGCTTTCTCTTAAAAATTAAGAAGGAACAAATATACCGTATTTTAGTATCTCTATGATGATTCAGTGATAACTAAAACAGTTAACTCATTATAAACAGCTGTGATGGGGCAGGGGACCAGACTTGTAGCTGAGCTTGGTGGAACAGACCAGGGGTTCCAAGGCTGAGAAGCTGAGGCAGCAGGTCGGATTCCAGCCTGGGTGACTTAGAGTCACAGCAAGCCCCTGCCTCAAAATCAAAGATAAACATGGGGTGGGGACGGAGCTGAGTGTAAAAGACCCAGTCTTGATACCCAGTATCATAAAATTGTGCGTGTGTGTGTGCGCACGCACACACGTGCACACCAACGTGAAAGTCCCAAGGGCAACAATTAAGTGCCTGTCCTCCACTGTAACCCAAACTCTCCTCTGCTGCAAAGGACCCTGCCACAACAAATGCCTAAGTGACAGCATGGCTTACCCTTCTCTCCTTACACCCCTGAGCCACGTGGTGGATGAGGTCAGGAACCACAGCAGCCCCCCTTTATCTGCACTGTCACTTGCTGGTTACAGTTACCTGCAGCGCAAAAATACTAATACGTGTATACATGCTCTCAAGAGAGTGAGACGGTTCATGTAACTTTTATTATAGTATCAAAATTTATATGCATTAATTGTTCTCCTTTATTATTAACTTCTTACTATGCCTAATTTACGAATTGAATTTTATCATCTGTATATCTACCAGGAAAAACACATAATAAATATGAGGTGTGCTATTAGCCACCATGGCACACATTCATGGTGTGTGGGGGAGTCTGGGAATATGATCCCCCCTGTTAAGGGAAGATGACTGTACCCTGACATTTTAGGGGACACCTAAAAATTCCCTAGGATCCTGGCAGGAGAGTTCAGAGCCTTAAGTTATTCTTTCTTTGATAGACATACCCCTAAGCCTGGGGGAGATTTTAGTCAGGAGAGCTTTCAAGTTGGGTAGGGCACAGGTCTAAACCATTTATTTCCCTGCTGGCAACCCTGCTCACTGACTCAAGGGACAAACTTCCAAAAGTATACGCCAAGGGACTAAGAGCAAATGGATGTGACCTCTATTGTCAGTACACGTAGTTAAAGAGGAAGAAGAATTGACTTAAAAAGGTGTCGTATGACTTCAGAATTTCATTAAAATAATACACTCCAAATATTCCTCTGTTATGGTTGGATCCGGAATGTCCCCCGGAAGCCTCCTTTTTGGAAGGCAGTTCAATCACGGCGGGTTAGCCCATGGATTTCCTGTGAGGTTATGGGGAGGTGCCTAGCTGAAGGGGTTGGGTCACTGGGGCCCGACCCGGAAGGGTACACACTAGCTCCGTCCTTCCTCACACATTCTGCTTCCAGTCCTGAACAGCCCCACTCTCTAGTGAGGCCCCTGACAGATCTTCCACCATAGCCAGCTGCCCATAGTGGACTGAGATCTCCTGAATCTGCGAGCTGAATAAATCTTTCCTCCCCTAAGTTATGGGTGCTGGATATTCTATCTCAGCAACAAAAAAGTAACTTAGACATCTTGTGAACAAGTATGAAACACAAGGCTGTTCTGGAATTCCTCAGAACTAGAGTTTTACCCACAGAGGCCCAGTCTTCAAATCTGATCACCATCCGTGCTATGACCCCAGTTTTCTTTCTTTCTTTCTTTTTTACAGTACAGATGATTGATCTCAGGGGCCTTCACAACGAATTACATCCCAGCTCACTTAAATTTTTTTTTTTTCATTTTATGATAGAATCTTACCAAATTGTTAAGCTGCCCACATTTGTGATACTCCTGCCTCAGCCTCTGGAAGTGCTGGGATTATAGACCTGTGCTACCTGGCCCAGCTCTAAACTTCTAATTCAGGTAAAAGTCTACGAGGATCTTCACAATATTAATTTAGGCGCATGCATCCTACCTGTGGTACAGCAGGTAGAGGATCTGAGGACAGTGCTGGGGCAACCTGAGCACTCACCACGTGCGGCAGCTACCAGAACCCAGCAAGGAAGGCCTGGCGGGAGGTTCCCAGCATGCTCTGCAACCCCAGTCTCCTGGCTCTTAGGCAGGGAACTAAGGACTCTTGTAAAGGGAAGTTGTCCAAGTGGGAAATGTCTCTGTCTCTGTCTCTCTGTCTCTCTCTCTGGAAACCAAACAGCATTTCCAGGCGTGGAGAGTTTAAAGGTGTGAAAGGGGAGCAAAGCTGCCCCCACCATCTGACCCAGGATCATCCGCCCACCGTGCAGGGAAGGAGGGACAATGGCCCAGGAAGTGGGACACTTCACTGAGGCCAGCATGAACCTCAGTGTTTATAATATCTCTTTTCTCCTCCTGCAGAAGATGAAAAGAAAGTACAAAAGAGGGGGGGGGACGACACACACACTTTTAAGGACACACCATCAACTTAAGCGACCCAGCTGTTTAAAGTACTTCCTGTTACACAACCCACTAAAGGCAAAGTCTGCCTCCAAATGAGCTGAGTTCTGAAGCTGTTCTGCCTCTGACCGATTTAACACATCCCACAGATTTAAAAGGGGCAAACGTGGCCTCAAATCTCCCAGCCTTTATTTAAGCCCTCGTTGGGGGGCAAACACCAAAGCGATGACTCCAGATTTTAGAGCCCACTGGACACCATGGTAGTTCCCATGGTCCCGTCACCTTGCCGGCGTCTTCTTAAACTTCAAAGAAGGAACATCCACAGAGGACAAACATTTCTTGGGGTAAATCAGACAAACTTGCTGTCAAAGTTTAAGTCTCACCGAATGACACAGATTTAAATATGCGACAGATTCTTCGAAGGGTGGAAGACTCTCCCAAGGTTTTGTTGGGCGATTGCTTTCATATTAGCATTTGCATCCCGCTAGGGCAACTGACCTACCAAAGTGGGTCAGTCAGCAGGCAAGGGTAGGCACATCCCCCAGGCAGTCCCCTCTGCGGACACCTCCTTCTGCACCGCAGGAACACACTGGCACTCCCAAACCGTGACAGGAGACGCCCAGGTGAGAAGTCCTTTGTCCACACTCCAGGTAGAACACTTACGAGTCCCCAGATCCCAGGCTGGGGTGGGGATGGGAGAGGCTTAGTGCATCCAATTAATACAAAATACACTCCTACAGCCCCAGAGTCAAAAGAAAGAGGAAAAAAAAAATGCCAGACAGTTTTTTTTAAAATGCAGATTATAAGACTGTATCTTTGTATTTAAGGATGAAACGAGACACACACGTAAGCCAGCTGACCGCACTCATGACTGACCCCCACCCTCCCACAACTGCTGACATTCTGTCAACAACGAGAAGTCCAAAGAGCAGAGAGACAGAACAGAGGGACAGGAGGAGAATGGTCACCATCGTTACCAATCCGAGGCACAGGCAGGGCTAGGAGACCCGAGCTGCGAGCGCTCACCAGCTGACTCGGCCGGCCGGCATTGTTTTCGGTCCTGGCCTTGCGTTTTATCCTCCACAGCGCGGACATCCTCAGGCACAGGTTCTCACGGTAAGGATCCCAGCGCGGAAGCACAAGTTGCTTAACGCAATACTCGCCGAGCCCCGCGCGCCTCCGGGCTGGGCGGCCAGCAGCATCCTCTCCCCAGGACCGGCCACGCTGGCCGCGCCGGCGGCGGCCGCATCTGGCCGCCCAGCGGACCCACCCGGCCTCCGGCGCACGTGCGCCGCCGCCCCGCCCCCGCGGGGCTGGAGAGGCTCGGTGCCTCCACCTGGCCGCCCAGCGCAAGTCCCGGGAAGGGGCGGCGGGAGGACAGCGCGCAGCCGCCCCGCCCCGCCCCGCCCCGCGGATCTGCAGCAGGACCCGGGCGTCCGGGGCGGCGGGGCGCTAAACCCGGGCGGAGGACTCACTGGGCGGGCGCGCCGTGTCCCCGAGTGGGCAAAGCACTACATGTGGGTCTGGTTTCCTCTCTTTTTGTCACCGGGTGACATGTCACATTCTGTGCCGATGCGCATTTGCAAAGGCAGGCGTTTCAGAGACAGGACAATGTGGATTGCAAAGGAAAAAGTTGTTGTGGTCAGAACTGTCCTTGGAACGACCCTAGCACGTGTATTAGAGGGGAAACAGGATCCCGGCCCCCAGGAGCCTGGGACGTGAGACGCAAGATCCCCCAGACCCCGGGACCAGCACTCCACGCCAGGAACGAAGGGGTTTGAACAACTAAGTGGGTCAGCAAGAAGGGACCTGCGGTGAGCAAGCTCTCTGAGGTTGTCGCCCATGGTCAGCGGAGGAAGGAGGCGGCCAGCTCAAGAAAGGCCGCTAGACCGCGCCTACCTACAGACAGCCACGTCCCACCCTGGGGCTGTGACATCCCCGCGCCACCCCCACTGCACAAGCACACAGTTACCTACTCACTCAGCTCCAAAGGCCATGCACAGCAAACACTGCCATTGGAGTAGCAGGGGAGACTGGTGCTGGAGGAATAGCATAGACTCTGCCTCGCCTGCGCGAGGCCCTGAGTTCCATTCCCCAGCACCACAGCACTTGGGGGACTGAGGCAGGGGGACTGCCATAAGTTTCAGGCCAACCTGGGGTCCACAGTGAGTTCAGGACCAGTACTGACTACAGAATGAGACTTCGTCTAGAAAGATAGATAGATAGAAAGCTCCAACATGTATTCTCTTTACTTAGCCCCAAAACAGCTCATGTAGAAAAAAAGGGAAAATATTAGGCAACCACGTGCACACACACAACACATCACAACCTTACGTATTCAGCGAGAATAAAAACGACGCCCTGTTCCCAGCCACTCATGCACATCTGCCCCAGCGATGTGCACACCTCCAGACAAGGCTCAGCCACTGAGTTCAGGCAGTGTATTATTTAAAAATTAACTTTCACTTTATTAAAAATAAGAAAAACCAGCTACAGTATCCAGAGATGCAATACAATCATGCCACCTTCATCAAGAGGGTGAAGACACTTGCCGGCTCTTACCCCGCAGCCAAAGAAGGCACCAGAAGCGTGGGTGATCAGAAAGACATGGAAGTGGTGCGTCTCATGGTCCCCACACCTCTCAGAATTTAATATCTTCTCTTATAAAACCTGGTATTGAGCACCAGCTTTTAACAATAATAGTAGAGAAAGTTTCTAACACAGCCAATTAATAATACCAGGCCTGGAGCCGAATCAGGCTTGCGTCGGGTTTTGCCACCAAAGAGCTGTGTGACTTTTCGCGAGTTGCTCAATCTCCCTGTTCTAGTATTCTCCCATGTAATATAGGAATGGCTCCCTCCAGAGTGTTGTGAGGATGTGGCGAGGTAATACGGAGCCACGCCTGCTATCGGTCACACATTAGTTCCCATCCCTCTTCTTTTATTACTAATACTACCCGGTAGAGATCTGCCCGTACAATCTGAAGTTTATGCTTTCAAATATCCTAAGTGAGACATTCAATTCCTCAGAAGCTAGTTTAGTTAACTAACATGGGTAGCGTGATGAAATATTTCAAATCAAGAGGGTGAATTCTGACTCGCAGCAGAAGCAGGTACTATGTCATGCCGCACTGCTAGGGAGAGCTTGCCAACATGCAGAGCCATGCACGTGTGCTGACGGGAGGGCCCTCCTCCAAGAAAGCCCGCGGTGCCGGGGCACACCTGTGATCCCAGCACTCTGTAGGCCGAGGCAGGAGGATTGCTGTGAGTTCAAGGCCAGCCTGGGTTTCTCAGTGAGCTCAGGACCAGCCTGGACTATAGAGCGAGACCCTGTCTCAAAGTTTTTTTTTTTTTTTTTTAAAGCCCACTGTGAAATCCAGGACATGTGTTGCTGCTACTCACCCTCTGGAAAAGGCGCCAGGCAGCACTGACACGTATGGACAGCCAGGTCACCAAAACGACCTCACAAGAAAAGAACTGTCGGGGCCTCCTGGCTCGCAGTATTTAAAATGGAAACCATCTTTCTCTCTCTAAGCCACGGGGGGATAAGCACACACAGCTGCCTGCGCGAGGTAAAGGGATCCAAGGTAGAGAAGCACGCAGAAATGAATGTTTCAGATACAAGAAAAGGAAAATTGAAAACAGTATTTCTAGGGCTGGGAATCAGTGGTTGCCTGGTGTGCGTGCGAGCGGCTCTGGGTTCGATCCCCGGCACCACCAGAGAGAAGAAAAAATAATAGCACTTTTAGTTCCTACAGTATAATAAGCTAATAAGTACCCTTCAAAATCCCCAAAGTCAGTACAGTGCTAGTTCCCTCAAGGGTCACTAGGTCCTTGGCATGGCCGCCCCCGTCAGCGGGCCAAGGGATCACAGGGCCCTGTAGATAAAGAGTAACTTAAACGGGGTTGTTTGGGGAGGGGTTGGGATTGGGAGTATAAATGAAACGTGCATTTTCAATTATCAGCTTTTTCATGAATAACCAATATAATGCCTCTCATTCCATATATATTATTATATTCAAATACTGACTTTTATACAGTGCCCAGCTTAAAAGAGATACCACAAATGAGGACCCTGGGGCAAAAACAGAGAAACAAGAAGATGTTAACAACAGTCAAACGAAAAGCTCTGTGGAGAGCTGGGTCCAGTGTAATCCCATTACTCGGGGAGGCTGAGGCGGGAGGATCCCAAATTCAAGCCCAGCCAGGTTAACTTGCTGACTTAGCAAGACCCTGTCTCAAAATCAGAAATAAAAACACGTGGGGAATGCAGCTCAGCGTGAAGGCCCTGGGCCTCGTCCATGGTACCATAATTTTTAAAAAGAAAAAGAGAGAGAGAAAAAAAGACCTAAGAAACGTAAGTACAGAGTGAAACAAATAGGAATCATGGAAATGCTTGTCTTTAATCCAGTTCTTACGGAGATGACTCCCTTCCAGCAGCAGGGTGGACCATGACTGGGCCATCTGACACTCCGGCTAAGAAGAATCCGCTCCCTCTCCAGCCAAGAAGACAAAGGTATAATTAACTCTCACACGATTCGCTCAGGTACAGTGGCTGGCACAAGCCAAGAGGGGTATGAGGCGGGCAGCCAGCGTAGCAACCTGAGCGGAAGAGGACGCGAGGGGGCAAAGACTCAAGCGCGAGGGGTCACGGATGCAGAGTGACCCAGCGGCGGTGTCTTCTGGAGACCCTGGTGCTCAGAACCCCTCGTCCGGCACAACAGAACCACAATGCTAGAATTTCAGTGCCTCGCACCGAAATAGCAAAAGAAAAACCTTTTCTCACAGTGATCAATGGAACAATGATCATCTGAAGTAATTCAAGAGAGAGGGAAAAAGAGCTGGGCTTGGTGGCGTAGGCCTGTGATCATAATGTTCTGGGAGGCTGAGGCAGGAGGATCACGAGTTTAAACCCCACCTAAGAAACATAGCAACTTAGTAAGACCCTGTCTCAACACACACACACACACACACACACACACACACACACACACACACACACGTTATTTCTCTTTAATGAGAAAAACACATCTTTAAGAAGCGTTGGGCATGGGTCATTCAAAAGCAGACATTGGAGAGAGGCTGCCTGGACTTCGGCTCTCCTTCCTTCGAGGAGCATCTAATTACGGTTTCATACCGCGCTCTGCAGCAACATCCCCCAAGCAGAAACACCCGGTCCCAGGGAGAGGCCAGGCAGCGCACGCCACTGCGGAGGCGCCGGTCAGCTGGGATTCCCCGGTGGCCGGGACGTGGGACGTGCAAATGAAAATCTCTCACCTTAGTGCTGTGATCCGTCTCATCGGAGGATTCCAGGTCCGGCCCGTCGGTCTCTTCCGGAGCCGTCTCGGCGCTACTGCCTGGCTCGCTGCAGAGGCTGTGCCCTGTTACAGGAAGGAACACTGGGTCAACATGCAAGGCCACGGCATGAAGCTCCCACTGAGGGACGGGGTGGCGTCCAGCTCAGGACGCGCAGGGGCTTGGTCCTCCCAGGCCTCGCCCTGCGCTCGGCTCGGTCAGTGGTAACATCTACAGCTCATCTCCATCATTCATAAAGCACAATTCACAAGGCCTGAGCACCCCGCCCCGTGCTGAAGGCCTGAGCCCCGCACCAGTGAGATGCAGTATCGGAGGCAGGACCTTGGACAGGCTGTGAAGATTGGGCTAAGTCGTGAACAGGAGGGTCCCCATCACGGGCTGACAGTCCTTGTAAAAAGAGTCTGTTCCCACGAAGGAAGGACATAGGAAGAGGGTGGCTGTTTGCAAGCCAGGGAAAAGCTGCCACCAGCTAGGTCAGACCCAGACAGGGGGCGCCCAGCCCCAAGCTGTCTGAAAAATTGAAAATAAATGACTGTTATTTAAGCCACTCAATATATCCTGTTTCCAGGGTCTAAGTGAAGATAATATAAAATTCATAAGAATATAATGAATATCGACAAATTAGTCTGTTAATTTTTCCCCATGTTGTTGACATGTATATATGCACTACGTGGTATTTACATTGACCTTGAACATTCTGCGCATGCACGATGTGGCAAAATTACAGGTCTCTCCTCTCTCCACTTCTGACCCTTCTGCACCCTCCCCCTTCCCACTAGTTTCAATTAGTCCCCCCATTTAACTCTGTGAAATAACTGTGATCTGGGGTTCTCATATTAGGGAAACTCCCTGTTAACTGTTTTTTTTTTTTTTAATTGAATAGCTGAATATGGTCTGTGATCCCAGCATGCTGGGAGGCTGAGGCAGGAGGATCACGAGTGTGAGTCCAGCCGAGGCAACTTCATGAGACTCTGTCACAGGGCTGGGGACGGAAAGGCACAAAGGTCGTGGGCCCAACCCTCAGTACGAAAAAAAACAAACAAACAAACAAATGAACCAGTCACACTAACAAAGGCAGCTCAACCCAAATGTCCCACACTCCCTGCCCGACCAGCCCCCAAGCCTTTGGTCGCTGTGTCTGGAAAGCTACGTTACAAGGCCCTCTCTTCCCGCCAGCTTGTGTGCAGACGTGCAGGCTTGAGTGTTGGCTGAGCTGCTGTGTTCCCAGAGCCGAGACGTGAGCCAAGGCCACTTTCCCCTGGAGGGATTCTCACAGGGGACACCGGGTCCCCGGGGACCGTGTTACTGTAGGACTGGATTTGGGCCTGAGAGCTGTGTCTTTGCCAGCTGTGGATGGCACCCACCAACACTGCAGGTCCGTGGACTGCGCTGGGGACAGGAGACCCTTGAGCATTTGGGCACTTCCTCCAGCTGTGTCTGAAATGCTGTGATTGAGGTCTACCCTGGAAACTGACTCGGGGACTAACGCGCCATCACTGCAGCCAGGCTGGAGAGAAGGAAGGAAAGTGGAGGGCTCCTCCTCCTAACCCCGAAGACAGAACCTCACTGGCACTGTGCCAGGACGTGGCCTCAAGGCTGCTGTGCTGAAGGCTTGGGCCTCCGTGTGGCAGTACTGATATGGGAGACCTTTAAGATACGGGGTGCCTGGTGGCACAGGCCTCTGTTCCCGGCACTCTCGAAGGCTGAGGCAGGAGGACTGCAAGTTCAAGCCCAGCTTGGGCAACTCAGCAAGATCCTATCTCTCAAAAGCAAAAGAAGTACACACAACGGGCTGGAGACTTGCGAAGGCTCCCAGCTTCAGCCCCAGGACAAAACAAATTGTACAGGGTTTCATGCAAAGTACTAAGGTCACCGGAAGCACTAGTCACCGGTCTCAGGAGTGGTGAGACGACACGGATGAGGCCTACTGTACAAAACAATGTCCTCACCTTTCAAGAAAGCATGCGAGGGTGAAAACACACTAGAATCAAGTACAATCTTCTGCATCCTGAGTAAATCTATAAGGGAGCGATTGCATTTAAGGCACTTTGTGCTAATTTTACGCTTCGAGAAAGAAGCAGGAAGACCAACTTTGATTTCTGTTAAGAATCAAGTGCAGTCAGGCACTGACGGGGCTGAGGCCGAAGAAGCCCCGCCTGGGCAACTGAAGGGACGAGCAAGACCTACTCTCAGAAAAATAAAAAGGAAATGAGAAAAGAATTATGTTTACATTTCATGAGCAACCACTGCAAAACTAGAAATAGACTGCGTAGGTTGAAAGTAGAACTTAAAAATGCAATGAGCAGGGGCTGGAGAGATGGCACAGTGGTTAAAGTGCTTGCCTTGTGCAAGCACAAGGCCCTGGTTCGATCTCCCAGCACCACATAAAGCTGGCCATGGTAGTGTATGCCTGTAATTCCAGCACTCAGGAAGCTGAGGCAGGAATGTTGCCAAGTCCAAGGCTAGCCTGGGCTCCATGGTGAGTTCAGGACCAGCCTGGGGTACAGAGTGAGACCCTGCCTCCCCCACCCCCCCCAAAAAAAAAGAAAGAAAAAAGCAATAAGAAAATGACAGGGAAAAAGGGACAAAAACTGAACAAGACCAACAGTGCCCAATAAGATTGCAGGACAGCAGAACTATATGAACCTTCCAAACAAACGTGAGGCAAACTGAGCCTCACACTTGAACTCCAGAGGTTGAGATTAGAAAGGAAAAAAAGCGAAACAAAGACCCAGAGGTATATTCCATAACCAAAAACTAGAACAAAACAAAAGTCACAATAGATTAAAAAGACAGAAAGAAAAGTGTGTTAGGCAAATACAAAGACCTCTCCGCAGCACCACATCGCAGATTTGCTCAGGTAGAGGCTGCACACATGGCCTCCGACGGCTGGCGACCCGGGATTAGGAACGCCCGCTTCCCCAGGACCAGCACGTTATACTAAGAAGTCACATAATTAAGGCACAATGCCCAGTCTTAAGCAATATCTTCCAAGCTAACATCTATTAACCTCTCCATGCAGATCACACTGACAGCATTTTTTTTGGAATTAATTCTTTAAAATTAATTAAAGGATGAAATGTCTTTGTGAAGAAGGGAAGAGGATCTGGGGACAGGGGTGTGAGAAATGGGGGTAAAATGATTGAGATGTGGCGCGTGTGCACAGTGGGGCGGTTGGGGACCAGGGACATTCTGACAAAAGATAATTACAAGGAAAAAAAAGAAAAAAAAAAAAACCCCGAAAAGGCCAATAATACAAAAGACAGTTCTAGACACGAGAAACAAAGTGGAGACACTCTGTCTGCCAGATAACAAAACCCAAAGTTACAGTGGCACAAGTCAGGGCAAAGCAGGCACACCGAGGGTGCTCAGCAGGCGCACCACGGCGGGGAGCGGCCAGACTGGACACAGCCCAAGCAGGAAGCCTTCTGAGAAGATGTGGGGTCAGGAAATTAACAGTCATGGATTGCATCATTCAGAATAGCCAGAAGAGAGGAAATGATGCAGAAGACGACAGTTATTAATTACCCTGCTCCAACTATCACACGGCATACACACGTATCAAAACATCACCTTGCATCCCGTGATGCCCCACCTCTGCGGCAGCAGAGACAACAGTACGTCAACCAAAACCAAAATACAATGAAAGGAATAAAAAAAAAAAGATGATGTTGATCGCCTTGGGAGAGCACACACCAAGTCAGGCACCGGCCGGTCATCGCAGCTCTCTGGGAGGCTGAGGCAGGAAGATTCCAAACTCAAGCCTAATCTAGGCAACTTAGTGACTTAGTAGGACCCTGTCTCAAAACGAAATGCCACAAAACAAAACAAAAAGAAACAAAAAAACAAGGGTTGCAGCCCAGAGCGAAAGCCCTGGGTTCAATCCCCAGTACCACAACAAACAGAAAACAAGAGCCTCCTGGTATAAAGCACGCAAGAATGAAAACCATCTTTTACTAAAATTAAAAACTTTTGCTCAAAGAAAGCTCCATAAATGCAAAAAAGGCAAGATCCAGATTGAGAAGTCATAATTACTAAGTAGCAAGTATTAATATATACATCATATCCATCTACAACTCCACGTGTGTAACTCTCACGTGTATATTCCTTATTCGGCCTGTTCTGTAGTGTTATCTCCACTTGACTAAAGATAAACGCTATAAACGCGACAGAAGGAAAGAGAGAAGGGGAGGTGCGGTTAGTGGCCAAGCTCAGCAAGATGGCAGGGACGATGCTTCCTGCCCCTCTAAGCACTGACTCCTGTTTCTATGTCCCGGTGAGCTGCTCTGTCCCAACACATGTGATATAAGTAATGACTGATTTTAAACCAGGCCTCAAGGGCTTTGCAGTGTCTGGTCTTGTCCACGAGCACAAAACCTTGAGACACCCCCAAAATCACCCAACGTGTGAGCAAGGCCAATCCCAGTCAAGCTCCTGGATGACGGCCACATGGTGGTTCCAGTGGAGGACCTGGAACCACCCGTCCCTGGAGCCTGGCTCAGCCGCTGGCTCACAAGGAAGCGAGGGAACCAGAGGGCTGTGCTGGAGTGGTTTGTCCCAGCAGTGGATAACCAGTGATTTGTTAGGAGAAATTCGGTAATCACACAGAGCTGGAGAGGCAGAAAATGACAGTGGCGCACTTCAAAGAAAAGAGAGAGAGCCAGGCCTGGTGACACAGGCCTGTGATTCTAGTGCTCGGGCAGGCTGAAGCAGGAGGACTGCAGGTCAAGTCCAGCCTAGACAGTTGAACAACTTAGTGAGACACTATGCTCAAAAATAAAAATGAGCTGGGGATAAACTTAATGTTAAGCGGCCTTGACCTGACCCCTGGTACGACAAAACAGACAGACAGACAGACAGACAGACAGACAGACAGACAGATCCCAGGAAGGCTGGAATGGAGAACTCAAGTGGGAGAGGTCAGACTGTGTCCTACACTTGAGGGCCTTTGTGGATGCTTCCCGCTTCAAGAAGTTTCTACAAAAACACCATTGGGCCAGGCCCAGTGGCACAGGCCTGCAATTCTCGTTCTCTGGGAGGCTCATGAGCTCAAGCCCAGCCTCGCAATCTAGTGACTTCACGAGCCTGTCTCAAAAATTAAAAAGTAAGTATGAGCTGGGTATGTAGTCCCATGTGGAGGCCTGCCTGGGTTCTGACTTTCACACCGCAAACAAAAACGAAGGAAACAACTCCTGGGTATTCTGGGAAACTTCACACAGTTTGCCAACCGTCGAGGCCAGCTTCTCCTCGCTGCCAGAGCCTGTCCTCGGGCCGCGGCCACAGAAGGAATTCCCTTCTTTGCTCCAGCCTGTGCCAGCGATTTGATCATCAGGAAGTAACACGCCCACAGAAGGTACCACAAACAGTGAGAGGGGACAGCCCAGGACACGCTCAGAGATGGGGGCGACGTAACCAGAGCAGAGGTCTGCCCATCCCATCCCCGCACTGGGCACTAGCCTGGCACGCTAGAGAACAGGTGAGTGCATTCTGTGCCATGACTTCACTATCAAGCTGGTGCAGGCCTGAGACTGAGCACTCTGGGAGGCTGAGGCAGGAGGATCGCAAGTTGGAGCCCATCATTATACAACTTAGCGACTTAGTAAGACCCTGTCTCGGTTGCCCCCCCCCCCCCAAAAAAAAGAGCTGGGGACGTAGCTCCCTAGTGTCACAAAATAAATAATTCCACATCATAATGTAGCTTTCAGTGGTTGAAAACCTTTGCAACTACCACCCCAGAATACACAGCAACGAGCTTGGAGATTGCTGGCTTGGGTTAGACACACCCACTCGGGCTTCATTTAAGGCCATACGGGGTTTGTTAAAGAAAGAAAACAAACCCCCCCCATCACACGACACAGACAAGCAAGGTGGGGTGAGCAGCTTCTCCACCCCACACTGCTGCCAAGAGTAACTGAGGTTTTTTTCAACAAACCTAAAAAATGAAAATAAAACTACTCTGAGCCAGGCATGGTGGTGTAGGCCTATAATCCAGCAATCTGGGAGGCTGAGGCAGGAGGACTGCAACTTCAAACCTGGGCCACCTGTTGACTCAGAGAGGCTCTGTCTCCAAGCACATATGAAAAGAGAAATAAAGAGAACCGGGGGTGTAGCTCAGTGCAAATGCCCTGGACTCCACCCCCAGTACCACACAACAAACACAACACATGGTAGGGCAACACTACTATATAAAGAAGGAGAGCTAAGTATACACACACTATGGGAACACAAGAAGATGTCACAAAGCAGCTGTGGTGGACAAGTCACTTCTCCGTCACATCTCACAAAATCTCAGCTGTTTCCTATAGAAATTTTAAAGTCTACAAAAACTGTAGATGTAGGCCTTCCTAGTCTCGAGAGCCTACTGTGAAGCATCAGATATACTAATAGGCTTGAAGAAAAACACAAAAACGGAGAGCTCTCAGTCTCACATTTTCTTCCACTTGCAGGGTTTGACAAGCGCCGGTCAGATGGCCATGAAAATCAAAGCTGGGCGCCTGGCTCCCCTCCCCACCCAGCAGGGCCGGGTGCTAGGTGGGAAAAACAGAGCACCCAGACCACCTGCAAGGCAGAACACAGCCCCCAGACCGCCGGCAAGGAGAAACACAGCACCCAGCTCCAAATGCCATCGACCAACAAACACAGGGACCATGTGCCGGCTGGTATCTGTGAGATTTTGGAAAATCTGAACCATGGGCCATGATTGCCTGCGGGAAGAATAACCTGTGAGAACCCCCCTCACTCCCCCTTTCTGTCCAGGCTGCCCCTCCCTGCTGCTTGATTGTCTTCAGCTTTTGGAAGCCAGCCCCAGAAAATCTCCACGGAACATCAGCCCAAAATAGAACCTTCTGTTACACGGGCACTGCCCAGGAGCACGTGCCGCTCCGACACGTGGGGCGCGTCCACGCCGGGCAGCAGGGAACAATTCCTCGGGCCGCAGCAAGGTGCCCGGGATCTTCGCGGCAATCAGAGTGCCTTTCCTGTTAAACAAACGCTGCTTAATCTACTTCCTGCAGCAGGGACATCTGGATTTGCGGCAGCCCGCAGATGCGGCCCAGGCTCATCAAAGGCTGTGACTCTGCACGCCCCGGCTGGCCCTAATTGTCTCGTAAGGACACGGATCTGCTGGTAGCCACGGGTGCTACAGTGTCAGCAGCTCATCTGCAGGAATAACCATATTTCAAATAAGCAGCAGCGCCCTCCCCAGAGCCCGGGTGCGGTATTGTAACACTGTGAGCCACTCGCTGGAATGAAGCGGCCCCGCTCAGGCCCTGCCAGTCCCCTGGAAGTCTAGGGAGACACAACAGGCCGGCCTTCACAAAAATGAAGATCAGGCCTAAGGCCAGAACGCAAAGTGACAGAGACAGGCATCTGGGACCCTGGCAAGTTGCCACAGATGCCACGTCAACCGTGATTCTTGAACTGGGCATGATGGTGCATGCCGTAACCCTAGCACGCCAGGAGGCTGAGGCAGGATTGCTGATAGCAAGTTAGCAAGGCTCTGTCTCAAAATTTATTTTTTATTTTTTAAAAGGGCTCAGGGTTCAATTCTCAATACCATGAAAAAAACCTGTAATTCTTTAATTTACATAAAAGTTATGTTATTTGCATAATTATGATCTACACTTCAGGCTTTAACTCAGATTTGGAGGGAAATGCCAACATTCCAACATCCAGAGTGAGTATTATTTTTCTTCTCTCTTCCCAAAAAGAAAGGGAGTGAAGGATGCCGGACAAGGGTATTTGTGTTGGAGTTTTCTCAATAGGTGCTTTATAAAACTTTTTAAAAATTAGGTCTGTATTTGCTTTCCTGAACTGATGTTCGCTGAACTCCTCCTCTAGCGGCTGACGCAGGTATTTACCTGCAAACAAACCCAAATCATGCTTCTCAGCAAGGGAAGACTTGCCCCTGGGGCACAGCTGGCAGCGCCTGTGGATATTTTTGTTTGGCACAGCTGGTGGGATGGGGGGGTATGATGGGTTTGCAGGGACACCGCTAGACACCCGTGCACAGGACGGAACCGTCTGGCCCGACACGTCATCCTCCCGCCCCGGCATCCCATGGCGCTGGGACTGCAGGCCCAGGACACCAGGCCTGGCTCGGGGTACAACTTCCTACTCCTGCTTCCTCTGCTCCACAGGGTCAGGCTAGAATGCCAGCCACTGCAGGGGCCATCTTTTTCATCCTAAACATCCTACCAGTATGTGTGTAAACAAAGACTTAAAAATAAAAAGATGAAAGTAGCCCCGTGAGAGTTCAGCCAGAAGTGAGAGAGAGCAAGTGGCCAAGGACAGGAGCTGAGTCTGAGAGGGATGCCTTGTCCTCATCCCAATCGTGGCTCCCCAAGCCAGACTGGCACCCCACACCTGGATTCCTCCTCTATACTAAGGAGCAGGAGGACAACGTACTCTGCACACGTAACAATTTTATGTTTTTGGTGTTGCTGGGGTTGAGCCCAGGGCCCTCACACTAGACAGGTCTAGCCAATTCTAACTTGTGATTTGGAGACACTTGCCCAGGCCGGGCTCAAGCTTGTGAGCCTGTTACCTTAGCCACTTTGAATGTTAAAATCACAGGCCTGTGCCACCAGGCCGGCTCACAGATTTTTTTTTAATAAAACCTCAATGAATAAGATTTTGAATGTTATTGTAATAGTCTAGAAAAAAAGAGGGTCCATAACCAGGAAAACTGGTGACCTAAGGCAGCAGGCCCCCCTTGTGCTACACTTGAGAATCACCACCCCAGCACTTTGCCCCCACCGACACCACCCCAGATCAACTGACTGAAAAGTTCCACAAAAGGGCCCCGGGAATCAGCATTTTGGACTCCAGATTCCCCTTCTTTCCAAAGGAAAATATAAGCCGAGTGTAACTCACAAGCTTAGTTATCAGGTAACTCAAGCACTGCAAACGGAATTGGAGGAGAGGGAGGGGTGATCAAAAGAGAGCCGCCGCTGAGCACAGCCCACCCGGGCTTTGCAGCCCAAAGGCATGGGCTTTAGGTTTAGAGCACTTCCGGGGCACTTACTAGGCACCGTCTGACCACTTCAGGAGCTCATTTCATCCTCACAGTAGCCGAGGAAGACGACCGTGTGTACAATCCCCACCTTACAGACGAGGACAGAAAGGCAGGGCGGCATGCTGTACACGCTCAGTCCAGCCCGGGCAAATCAGAAAATTCGCAAGATCCAGTCTCAAAATCAAAAACTAGCAACACAATGGGCCAGTGACTCAGCTCAGCATTAAGGTGCCTGAGCTGCATCCTTTGTACCACAAAATAAACAGAGAAGTTACTGAAATGGACTCAGTATCAACAAACCAGGCTCAAGCTGCACACGAAGATGATGTTTCTATGCAGAAGAGAAAAACTTTCCAGGGCTGGGTGGGGAAGTCTGGAATCCTCTGGGAGGCTGAGACAAGAGGAACTCCAAGTTCGAACCCAGCCTGGGCAACATAGAACATAACAAGACTTTGTCTCAAAATAAAACCAAAAACCTCTATTGACAAAGAGGTCCAGAAACGACCTGACCTTCCTTGACCATGAACGACATAGCTCCCTCCTGGGGGGGGGGGGGGGGGGTGTCTCAGGACTCTGCACATTTGGGCTTGAGATGCAGAACCACCTAAGCGGGTTCAAGCCCACAGGCACCAGCAAGGCTGATGGGGACCTCAGGGTCCCTGAGACTCTGCCACTGAGTGCTTAGGCAAGGTTCCCAAACATCCAGGCTGACCACCTTTCAATGATCCTGCACTGCACTTCAAACGTGCTGCCCAGGAAGTTTCTTATTTTGTTTCCTCCTAAATTTAGACCAAGGCTGCGGCCTTGCCTGCCAGTTGTGCACGTCTCCTCCGGCTGCAGCCGTCCGCGGACGTGGTGCTCTCTCTGCCTTGTTACGAGCAGCGGGACGAGTTATTTTATCCTGTGTACTCGATTCCCCTTTTACCTCTCACTGTCAAACGGGGACCCTCGGGTGGGAAAGCCACCGGAAGGCACACCGATGGGACCCGCGCCGGTGACGGTGCTGGAAGAACACCGAGGAAGGGATCAATCCCCTAACAATGGAGGACGGAAAGGCCAGGGGTTTAGGGTGACCTTCACCACATAAAGGACAAGACAGCCACCGTACATATAGCATATACTCAGGCTGACCGGAAACACAACCATATAAACAAATGCATTTGTAATTTTAAAAATTTACACACACACACACACACACACACACACACACACACACACACACACAAAGATTTGCTTAAAGAAGAAAGAAATACACCAAAATATTAGCAATGACCATCTTAAAAAAAATTAAAGGCATTTCAGTGCCAGTTTACAATGGGGACAGTAAACTTTAACTATAAAAGGGCCAGAGAGTAAACGGGTTTTTTTGGCTTTGCAGACCCTGTATCTCCACCATTATAGCGGGAAATCATCCAGAGGCTGAGAGTGAATGAGAGGCTGTGTTCCAATAAAGCTTCATCTACTCAAACCAGCAGTGGGCTGGCTTTGGCCCATGGGCGGTAGTTTGCCATTCCCGGCTTTATATCCACAGCCCGTGGGAAGGACGCAGAGAGAAAAAAATTTAAAGACAGTTCAGCACACACTGTGATTTATAGTATGGATGCCCAAATTTATAATAATCCCGGAAGTAATCTAATCTAACATGATATATTTCAAAGTCTCATTACGGAAACAAGTGTGTGTGTGTTTGGGGGGGAGGGGGGGTGTTAATGAGGTCAAGCCTGCCATCTAGTGGCCACATAAAGAACAGCCTTCATGGTCTGCATTCCCAGGTTAGTTTCCACTCGTTAGAGGGCCACTTCCTGAAAACATGATCAAGGGCTGAGGGTGTAGCTCAGTGGTTTAAGTATTTGCTTAGCAAGCCCCAGGCTCTGGGTTCTATTCTCCAACATCACATACACCATGCGCGGTGGCCCATGCCCCTAGTCCCAGAACTTAGTAGCCTGAGAGTTTGAAGCCAGCTTGTACTGCAGAGCTGTCAAAAAAAAGATTGAGCCAGCAGGTGGCACAAGTTTAAAATCCCAGAACTCTAGAAGGCTGAGGCAGAACTGTAAATTCAAACCTATTCTGGTCAATCTAGTGACTTACCAAGACCCTGCCTCAGCTGGGGATGTAGCTCAGCGTGAATATCCTGGCTGGCTGCCCAGGACCGTATGCTCACATAAACACACCTGGAGTCTGGGAGCCACAGCAACACCAAGGGTCACGTACAAACACGTTTCTGAAGCTTCCACTTGTCAGAGGCTCCCAGGAGCAACTGCACAAAAGAATGCTCACCAGGCTCTCTTCTCGGTCAGCCAGGCTTCAGGGGTAATTTGGAAAGCAACAACAGCACGGGGAACCACACCCAAGTACCTACAACCCAGACGCTGAAACTAGGATAATTTTTTCCAATTCAAGCTCTGAAAAGAGAAAACGCCTCCAAAACCCAACGTACCAAATGAACCAAGGACCAGGTCACAAAGAAACCAGGCAGGGCAATTCACGCTGTATTCCTTGCGCACTTTCTCACTGAACAAGAACCGGTCCCAAGAACCAGGACACTGGCAAGCCTGTCATCCCCAGCACTCTGGGAGGCTCATGAAGCAGAAAGATCGCCAAGTTCAAGCCCAGCCTGGGCAACCCAGTGGCTTAGTGAGAGTCCATGTCAAATGGAAAAATAGAAAAGGGCTGGGGATGTCGGAGGCTCGGTATGAAGGCCTATGCAAGGGGTCTCAGGAAGGCGCCCAAGGGCAGAAGGCTTTCAGGCTGCTGCTATTAGGATATGCACGCGCTTGCCAGAGGGAGGAGGAGGAAAGCGGAGAGCAGCAGTGGCGCAGGGCAAGCGGCTCCGCACAAGGGGGGCGGTCAGACTGCAGGCAGAACCAGCCTGGGTGCACAGGGCCAGAGCTCTGCTCACAGTTCCGCTCTGGCCGCCCTAGCACATGTCCCCCTGGTTTAGGAGGAAAAGCGGGACTGGGTCACGGTGGGAGGGTGACCAGAAAGCCAGGGTAGGATCTCAGCACCTCATGTGATTCCCAGTTCCCTGTGTCAGGCCACAGCCAGGAGATGGTGGACCCCAACCATCCACCTTCCCTAAACTGACCATCAGCAGAGGCTCTAAGCTTTTGGTGAGTGACAGGAAGATTTGTGGCAATCAGAGGTATCAGATATTCCATGGAAATGCAGGTTTCCTACTCCTTTAGTTTTTTTTTTTTTTTGGTAGGGGGTGAGTACTGGGGACTGAGCCCAGGGCCTTTGCATTGAGCTACATTCCAGCCCATTTTTAACTTTTTATTTCAAGACAGGGCCTTGCCAAATTGTTTAGATGCCCAGGTTGGGCTCAAATTTGAGATTTTCCTGCCTCAGCCTTCCGGAATGTTGGGATTACAGACCTGCACCAGGGGACAGCTTCCTTGAGATTTTAACAGGAAGCACAGGGCTGGTAATCAGCCACTCACAGGCTTCACATTGCCTGCATGCAGGTGGCCAGCACCGCGGCACACCTCCCGCATCCCAGCCCCGGGCAGGTCGTACCTGGGTTGCTGGTGAGGAAGGCCAGGGGGCTCTCGCCCAGGTCTGCAGGACCGTCCACACGGTGGGGTGGGCTCTCCAGCAGCGCAGCGCCTCCCTCCAGCTCAGGGCAGGTCCTCACCAGGAGGCCCAGGGAGGGCCGCAAGAGGAAATCCTTGAGCACAGACGAGCTCAGGCTCCCAGCAGCACGACTATTGATCTCGAGAATCTCGTCCCCCGCCTTCAGCCCTGCCAACACAAGGTGGAAAATGTTTAATGTCACATGCGCGAATCAGAGCACAACACCTCTGAAGTTCTGCCTCAGCCTGGTGACTGCCGCAGCAAGCAGTTGAAGCCTACAAGTACTAAAACCTTATTTTTAATTTTTTTCAATAGAACATTTAAAAGGGAGTGGCAACATCCCCCCAAGAGAGCAGGCTACAGGTTTTGTTCTAGATGCTGAGGTCACAACACACCTACCCTGACCTCAGCACATCACCTCAACAGAACTCACTCCATCCACGTGTCTAAGCATCTGCCGGGTTCTCTTCACAAAGGCTAATTCTATCTTCCTACCACACTCCATGCCATGACTGCTGTGATCAATACGTTTTCTCCATCTGGCTGTCACCATGTGCACAGCCAGCAAAGTCTGCCACTCTACTAGGAAACTTAATGCACTAAGTCCCCTGGCTACAACTAACTACCCAGTGAGGCTAGCTTAGCTGACATGTGTTCAGAGACAAGCATTTATAGACCTATAGGCAATATTTGGCAGCCCTCTCTTTTCAACAATCTCTTTTCAGCCCAAAAGGTGGGCTGCGACCTTTGCAAAGCATGCTGGGGGAGGGGCTGGAATTCGGGACCCAAGAGAACAGCCAAGAACAAGCCCAACCTACAAGAACATGCAGAAGGTTAAATATCGTATGGTTTCTCTAATATGAGAAATCCAGAATACAGTCATTTCATTGAACTAGATGGGGGAACAGTAGGAACTAATGGGTAGGGGGAGGGAGTGGGAGGGTCAAAAGGGAAGGGCGTATAATTTTGGCATGATATACATGTGCACAAAATACTTAAGTTCAATGTAAACATCATGGATCACATATGTACATTATCAATAAAATGGGGAGAAAAAAGGAACAAGAGGTCATAACAACAGTGGAGTGCTTCAAACTAGTAGTAAAGGAAGGTTCCAACAGTTCACAAAGGGGATAGCTAGGGAAGAATATGAAAGAAAACAGAATGTTTGCAGCAACAAAGAGAAAAGAAAAAAAGTCCAATTTCTTTCTTCAAACACTAATGTGGAAAGCAAAGCCAGTGTCGTGGCACAGCCGGCAGTCCCAGCACCCTGGGAGCTGTGGCAGGAGGGTGACAAGCTTCACGCGAACCTGGAACACTCAGCAACTTAGCAAGAGTCTGACTCAAAATTAAAATAAAGAATTTAAAAAAAAAACCTGGGAATATAGCTGAGTGTGAAGGCCCCAGGTTCAGCCCCAGTATCCAGGGAATAAAGAAAGCGAAGGATGAGCAAGCCAAAGGAGAAACTGCAGAACCAAGAAGCCCCGGGCCTCAGGCACCTGCCACTCGCCACCCCTGCTCTGCAGAGAACGACCGCGCCCACACCTCACTTCCCAGCTTCACTAACTCACCCCCTGGCTACCCTCACGTGAGGTTCCAAAATATACGAAATCCATTTCAAAATAGTTCCTGAACTATTCCAAGAAACATGGCTGGGAAGGAGGGGAAAAGAAACGGGAATGTTTCTGTCTATAGGGCCGAAATTCCGCAAAGCTAAACTTCTCCAGTTTTTAGGTAAAAGATGTTGAGTACTACAATATATGAATTGAAGACACTACATGGAAATCAACCTTTAGGGTATGGTGAGGGTTTTTTCCTTCTTTTCTTGAGGCCAACCAAGAATCTACCATTAGCCATCAGAGGCATAATGTAAGGACAAAGACCTAAAATCCAAAAATATCTATGAGGTTTTTCAAAAAGAAGCTTCTGGGTCATCTACCTGCCACAGTGGGAGTGAGCAGTGGGGTTGACCGCGATCCTGTGCCCCTTGGAAAGGTACATCCACATCTCAGAACCACTTGGCCTCATTGGCAAAAAAGGATTTTTGTTCTTCACAGTTGCCCAGACCCTCCTGTCTCAGCCTCCCAGAGTGTTGGGATCACAGGCACAAGCCACCACACCCACCTTGGAAAAAGAATCTTTGTGGATGTAATTAAGGAATTTGAGAAACAGCCACGCTGAATACCTGATGGGTCTAAATCAAGGACAATTGTCCTTAGGAGAATGCACAGGGCACAGACTCGAAATGAAGGGAGGGAGGATGCAGAGATCGGAGTGATACAGCCACAGAAACTGGAGGAGGCAAAGGGACTGAAGCGGACACAGCCTGTGGGTACCCCGACTATGGGACCTGTGGGTACTACGACTTCCGACTTCTCTACAACTGAAAGAAAGTAAGTGTTGCTGTTGTAAGTCACACAGTTGCTGTACTTTGCATTCCAGCCCCTGCGAACCCACACAGGGTGCTACACGGCTGATGAGGTATTCTCTGTATGAGTGGGTAAGGAGGGGGCAGTGCTGGGCGCCACACAGTGCCTCTCCAAGGCCTCTCTTTCCCTGTAATGGCTCTGGATTGTGACCGAGATGCTTCCAACCTGTTTTCCTCACAGGTAAGAGAGAGACACTGGCTAAAAGAGATCAAATGAAGGAATCCAGGTAAAACTCTGAACACAGTCTTGGCACGAGGAAGATTCTCAAGACACTAGCCTTTCATATTCAAAAGAAAGAAGAACTCTTCCAACACAACAGAACAGGAACGGTTCATCCACCCAGGCCCGACAGTGGAGGCTATCATCCTAACGCTCTGGGAAGCTGAGGCAGGAGGATAGTGACTTGGAGCCCAGACTGGGCAGCGTGGTGACTAAGCGAGGCCTTGTCTCAAAATCAAAAATTAAACAAACAGGCTCAGGAAATGGCTGCCTGTTACGGCCCTGGGCTCGATTCTCAGTTTCCATCCCGCCCCCATATGATAAACCCAAAACAGAACAAAATTAAAAACAAAACAAAAAAATGTAGCCTACTCAGAAATAATCTCGAAATCATCACAGAACGAATGATCTGCCACGGGAAAAGCTGTGACGTATCCGACGTATCCCAGGCGTTCAGAGGAATAGAAGACGTGTACTTGTTTTTTGACCAAGCTGGGCCACATGTGACCATCAGGAGAGTAAGACAAACAACTCTCAGAAAACTCCAAGAGTTAGAATGGTGGACCAAACCGAAGGTGTCCAGATTCAGCACAATAACATGCTTAGGTACAAAAAGTCTGTCCTCTGAGTACTTGAGATCCAGCTAAAAGCAGCCTGCGTGTGAGAAGGGGCAGGCGGGGGCAGGGAGGTCCCAGGGCCGGACTGTAGAGAGCACCAGCCACGAGCCTAGGGCAGTTAATGTTGTGGTTAGGATCTGGAGTGTCCCCCAAAAGTCTCATGTATGTTAATTTTATGGATTGTCTATGGAACCATGTGATGTTGGTGGATTGGGGCCTAGTCTGGAGAGGTGGATTACAACAGTTGAGTTAGGATTAAAGGCGTGGAAGTTGGGATTAACGGTGCGTATTGGCCACACCTTCCACATCTGGATGCAGGAGGGGCTAAGCACTGGGTGGAGACCTGGAAGGATCTATAAGCTGCCTTCCTTGGAGTACTAGGACTAGGACTGGGACTTGGACTGGTCTCAACTAGTCTCAACTTGCCCGCCTGTTTGTGATGTGTGAAGCTGCCTCCACCTCTGCCTCTGCCATGTACTTCCATTGCTGCCGGTCACCCCTGAATGGACTGTGACCTCCTGAAATTGTGAGCTAAATTAAACATTTCCTTTCCTAAATTTGTGGGTGTCAGGTATTGAGTCACAGCAACGAAAAATTAACTAAGACAGTTAACAAAAATAAAAGGGGAAAAACACCCCAACAGGCTGAATGAACGCAAGCAGAACATTCAGATCCCATTAGGCCACCTTCCACTGGGCTCTCCCTGTCCACACCTCACTGGGGCCACCTGACAGGGACACCGGCACCCGGATCGTGTCCCCTGGGCAGCGACAGAACTGCACTCTACACTCGGTATCAGCACATAGAGGGCATGGAAGTGCTGAGTCTGAAACAGACACGGTGAAGTGGTCACAACACGAGGGACACCGAAGGCTGGCACAGGGGAGCAGGCTTGCCCAGGCAGCCGGCGGAGGCGCAGAGGCGCAGCCAGGAAGGTTAGAAACAATGGGGCAAGGGCGGACAGTCCACCACGAGCCCACCAGTACTGGGGGTGGTGGGAGGGAGCGTGTGTATTTCTGCCATCAGAGGCTAGATCTAACAAAAAATACCAAATAGTTTTCTTTTCTTTCTTTTTCTTTTTCTTTTTCTTTTCTTTTTTTTTTTTTTTTTTTGGTGGTACCCAGGATTCAACCCAGGTCCTCCCCACTGTGCTGCATCCCTGGCCCTTTTTAAAATGTTGACTTTGAGACAAGGGTATGGTAATTCTCCCAGGCTGGGCTCAAATTTGGATTCCTGTTTCAGCCTCCCAGAATGCTAGAATGACAGGTCTGGGCCACTAGGCCCAAATATCCTTTAGGACACGCCTTCCACACACTGGGCTGGGGCAGTGTTTGGGCTCTGCTCTCTGTGGAGAACCGTGTTACAAGTGGGGAAAGGAGTGGAAGCTCACAACTGTTCGTTCCCATCAAACTCCAGCCTGTCGGATTCAGAACCTAAAACAGGATGTGACTGACTCTGGCACACCCCTGGGGCCGTGCCACCAGGGCCCCTGCAGAGCTGAGGAAGACAGAGACCAATCTCAGGGGCCCAAAGGAGAACAAGCCAGGCAACTTAGCTCCAAGCTGACACCCTGGCCTGTGTCCAGCTCTGGCCACAGTCAACAAAATCCTGAAGGAAAGTCCCTTCCACGGCCATCAACAGAGAAAGGACTCTGGGCCTATTTCCCAGGAGCCCCCACCCCTCCCCGACCCCTGTCTTCTCCATGCAGAGCTGCAGGCAGGCTGTGCTTCTCCAAGGCTCACAGCACAGGGAACCACAACCCACAGCCACCCACCACCCACAAATACACTGCCCCAAGTCGTAAAAGGAGGTGGAAAAACACGTTTGGGCTCCTTCCTGTCCTGGCTGCCCACTGTGCCAGTTCCTAGCAAACCAGACACAAGGAGCTACAGCTGGTCACCATGTGCCGGGAGGTGCTGGCTGTTGCCATTTCATACAGATTATTTTGCTACGGCCTCAATGCTACAAAACAAATGCTGCAGCATGAGGACGCACGGGTGGATTCCACACCCCACCCACCACCCACTGGTTCACAGCGGCAAAGGGGGTGGAGGCTGGCCCCAAACAGTCACATGCATCCAGTACAGCAAGGCATGACTTTCTTTGAAAACAGGTTCAGAAATACATTGTAGAGATCATGACAATGATATACTTACTACAGTTACATTGTAATATAGTCAATTTTAACAGTAGAAAATATTAAATGAAAATGAACTCGTGATTTAGGGCAAATGGTGTTTTTGGAAGAAGGTTCTGAACACACACAGGACACACACACCATGTGACCACAGAGAGCAAGAATGGGGCTGGTGACAGGCACAGGCCAAGGATTGCCAATGACAGCCGGCGGCCACCAAACCACAGCAGAAAGCATGTGATGGCCACTTCCCCAAGAGGCCCCAGCAGGAACTGGTCCCGCCAACTCCCTGCTTTCAAGCATCCAGCCTCAACTGTGAGAGGAGCGTTTTCTGTGGTTGCATGCCACCAGGTTGTGGTAATCAGGTATGGTTGCCTAGGAAACTGGTACAGAGCGGATAAATATAGTCTCCCAATGGTGTCCCTGGGGGGTGACTCCAGGAGTCCTCACTGACAATAAGTCCCACACATGCTCATGTCTCTTGTACGAAATGGCCTAGAATTTCCATATAACTAATGCATTCTTCCATATTCATTCTTTCCCCTCCTTTCCTTCTTACTTGGTGGCACTAAGGACAAAACTCCCGGTATTTACACTGACCTATAACTCTATCCCAAGTATTATTTTTGATTTTGAGACAAGGTCTCACTAAGTTAGGCAACCTGAGCTAGAATTTCCAATCCTCCTCCCTCAGACTCCCAGAGAGCTGAGATTACAGCCTGAGCCACAAGGCCCAGCTCTTTCGCATACTTCAAACCATGTCCAGATTACCTATAACTCCTAATGCATTATAAATGCTACATAAATAGCTGAGATATTAAATTGCTTAGGCAATAAGAAAAAAAAAGGTCTCTACAAGTTCAGTAGAAATACAACTTATTTTTTCTGAAAGATTTTCTTTCTTTCTTTTTTGAGACAGGGGTTTCACCCTGTAGTCCAGGCTGGTTCTGGACTCATTAGCCCACGCCGATCTTGGACTTACGGCAATCCTCCTGCCTCAGCCACCCGAGTACTCAGATTACAGGTGTACACCACTACAACCGGCTTGTCTTGTGCTGCAAAGCAGTGCTTTAACTGCTGTGCCACTCCTCCAGCCCTTCTGAAAGATTTTCAAACTGCCGTTGGCAGGATTTAAAGATGCGGAAGTCATGGATACAGAGGATCGCCTGTAGCCAAAACTGAAAAGATTCTTTAGGAATAGAAAGGGGATCAGTGGGGCCTGGTGGCATGGGCCTGTAATCCCAACTCCTGGGAAACTGAGGCGGGAGGACTGCCAATTTGGGCCCACCCTAGGAAACACCCATCACCTCCATCAGGGGCAGTGCAGGCTCAGGCAATGGCTTGGGGCAGTATGACCAGAGCCAGGAGAGGGATTCCCACATGCTGTGTTCCCATAAGACTCCCCAGAATCTCCGCTGCCCCTAGGGGATTACGATGAGCCACTCATGATTAAAAGGGACTTCCCACCAGCCCCATAGAAATGGGCTCAGGATCGAATGTAAAACACAGCTATGCCTCCTGCACCCCCGAGTTAAATGATAAATCCACATTCTTTGAATAGGTTTTCGATGGGTGAACGTTCAAATGCTCTTTACACAAACCTTCTAGGCATGGCTTTCCCATTCACCAACTACAGAAACCAAAAGGGAACTGAAAGAGACAGACAGACTGGGGACGTGGCTTGGCGTTTAGAGTGCTTGCCTAGCAAGCGCAAGGCCCTGGGTTCATTTGTCCAGCACCACATTAAAAAAAGAAAAAAAAAAAAAAAAAAACCTAGCCAGACAAGGTGACACACATCTGTAGTCCCAACTCTTACGAGGCTGAGGCAGGATTGCCCTGAGTTGGAGGCCAACCTGGTCTACATAATAAGTGTAGGACTAGCCTGGACTATAGAACAAGACAGACAGACAGAGAGAGAGAGAGAGAGAGAGAGAGAGAGAGAGAGAGAGAGAGAGAGAGAGAGAGAGAGAGAGAAGACATTCAAGATATTCCCAGACTTACCCTTCTTGGAAGCTAGTCCAGTTTCCTTCACACTGTTCACGTAGAGCCTTCGAACACCATCTTCTTCCACAGAAGACAGTGAAAACCCTGGAAAACACAAAGACCATGGGACTCACACCTTCTGAATAGTTACCAAGTGACAGGAAGTACCGGGAACTACATGTATCTAATGTTTGGATTACAGTCTGGAGAGAGTATATCATTTCAAAAAGCAGAACACCATAACTAGAGATCATTAAAAGTAACCATTACTTATAGAAATAAACACCAGCAGGTCTATCACCCCTCACCCCACCTTATCAGCCCAAGTGGACGAAAAGTATCTGCATGACCCTGTGTCAGGAGATGCGCCCCATGCCATGGCTTTCTGTATGTCCCCCACTGCACAAAGCACAGATCAGTACAACACACACACTCAGCAGGGTCCCCTCGCACTTTACCCATCAAAGCTGCACCCAGGGTACCACAGTCCAGATCCACAGTACGTGTTCACCCATATGAGTTCCCTGCTCTATGGACACTGCTTTAATTTCCTAAGATTCAGAAAATACGTACGAGGAGTAACTCAGTTCACAAGTCCTACTCCCCATTGGGCCAGCAGAGTGGACTTCACACACTACGGGTGACCATGAGATTGTTAGCTAATCAGCTGCAGGCTTTGTTATGTTGTAGAGCAAGTGACTCAGAGATCCGGAGTGGTCGGGATCCCATGGCTTTAATCTTGGTCCCTTTGGTGTTCACAATGTCTTGTGTAAACTCCTCCTGAATCAATTAGTTGAATGTCCACACGCATACCTGGTTTCCTGAAGGAAAAAGCTCCCTGAGAGATACTTGTAATAGGGCCATGGAAATGGAATGAAGATGACCGTCCAGATCTGGAAGGAAGGAAGGAAGGACGGACCAGTATCCAGGCATGGTAGACCATGCCTGGAATCCCAGTTCAAGGCCAGCCTGGACTATACAATGAGTTCAGGACCAGCAAGACTCTGTATCAAAAAGAAAAAGAAAGAGGAAGGAAGGAAGAAAGGGAGGGAGGGAAGACGGAAGGGTAGCAAATGCTTATAACCATAGCACTCGGGGAGGCTGACGTAGGAGAGCTGCAATTTGGCCAACTGGGCAAATTAGCAAGGTCCTATCCAAAATTTAAAAAAAAAAATTTTTAAAGGGCTGAGGATGCAGTAGCTTAGTACAGGGCTTGTGTTCAATCCCCACCACAAAAGAAAGGAGAAATCTACAAAAGCTGGGTGGAAAGCAATCCCACAGTAGTGATCCCGCCTACATGGTAAAGACAGTGGGCACAGGGAAGACAGAGGACCGGGAAACAGATCTCCCCACGGGGACACGCGGCCACCTCCAGGACCCTGGACGCTGCCCCAGCACGCAGCCGTCTAGTAGGACTGTCCAAAGCCTTCAGCTTCTTCTCCTTTTTTGAACTCCATTCTCTTAGCACCTCCAGGTTTCGTTTCAAGACAGCTCCACAGAAGCCTGTTCACATGCGAGCCGCTGGAGCACCCGCTCACCACGGGGGTGTTTACTTGTGTTTCAGCAAAGAACTTCTCTCTTATCTGTTAGAACAGGTATTGAGTAAAGGGCCACGACACGGAAGGACAGACAGGATTCATCAAAAATAGCCTTTTCCTTTCTGAAATGCCATCATTCCAAAGAGAGTTTGACGGGTTTTTTTGGTTTTCCTTTTGAGACAAGAGTCTCATGCGGGTCGTCCATGCTGGTCCGGAACTCACTCCGTAACAGTTCAGGGTGGTCTCGAACTCACGTTAATCCTCCTGCCGCAGCCTCCTGAGTGCCAGGATTACAAACTCATGCCACCACATCTGGCTCGTTCAAATATGCAGCATGGGGATCACACTCGGGGCTGTGCACGCTGGACAAGGGCCCTAACCACTGCGCCACCTCTCCAGCCAGCAGGACTTCTGCTGGAGGTGCCCCTGGGTGGTGTGGGGGGAAGATGAGGACATGCAGGACTGCGGCTTGTGCCAGCGCGGTGGGAGTGACTCTCACAGGCACCAGCTCTCTTCCCCATGAACAATCAGGAGTTCTTGTGGGGAGGTACCCGGCCAGAGGGCAGCAACTGACGAGGAGACTTTGCGGGAGACACCTGGGGCCCAGCATGGGCCTCCTATGCGGGCAGGGAAATCTGGGTGAAGGAAAACGGGAAAATCCCAGATTTACCAAGGCAACGGCGTCATGCTCTGTCTGGGGTGCCATTCTGTGTTCCCCACAGACAGCACCAGGGCCTTGCTGAGCAGCACCCGCGCCGGCTGGGGATACGGCAGCGTCTCCTCCATTAATGGAGATGAAGGAACCAGCTGATGCCTTCTAAGGTGGGTTATCCTAAGGTTAATAAAAAAACATGCCGGCTGGGCCATGGCACAGGCCTGTAATCCCAACACTCTGGGAGGCTGAGGCAGGAGGAGGTTCTCAAGTTCACACTCAGCCTGGGCAATTTTGCAAGATGATTCCAGAATCAAAATTTTAAAAATGGCTGGGGGGTGCAGCTCAGCATAGAAACCAGAAATCAGTGTCGCTGGTGTGGACCTCTGGCACCAACCCCCCCCCCAAAAAAAAAAAAAAAACCTTTAATGATCAGTTAATCAGCAAAGTTAGATTTTTTTTTTTTTTTGGCCTTTAAATAAGACAGCAATGCTTTGATTCTCAGCAAACAACTCTCTCCAGAGTTCACCTCTACCACAGTTGAAATGACCCCTGGCTGGGCATGGTGGTGCACCCCTGCAACCCCAGGACTTGGGAGGCTGAGGCAGAAGGATTGTTGTGAGTTGGGGGCCATCCTGGACTACATAGTAAGCTCAGGACCGGTCTGGACTACAGAATGAGATCCTGTCTCAAAAAAAAAAAAAAAGTAAAAAGAAGAGAAAAGAAAGCGACCGCCCACAGAGGGCAGAGGGGCCCGCTCGTTATGAACCCAACACGCCCACCCACGGGAAGGCTGCCGTTGACTCGAAGGCTGCCGCGGCAAAAACAGGAAGGCATCGTGCGGGACCAGCGGAATAAGATCTTGAGAAGAAAGGAAGTGATTAAAACCACGCCAAAAAACTACCGCCCGGCTCACAGGATGAGCACAGGAGATGCTCACGCTGAAAGTCCCGGCACAGGGAGGCTCATAACAGGACAGAATTATTCAGACAACAACAGGAGCACTCAAAACTGGAGCCCCACGTAACGCAAACGTCAGATAACAGGAGCAGACACCCACAGTTTAGGAAACGCATGGGGCTCAGCTGGGTGGCACAGGCCTGGAGGCCCAGAACACTGGGAGGTAGGCTGAGGCACGAGGATCACAAACTCAAGCCCAGCGTGGACCACTAAGTAACTCTGTGAGACTCCCTCAAAAAAAATTTTTTAAAGGGTTGAGGATGTAGCTCCGTGCAAAGGTCCTGAGTTCAAGCCCCAGCACAAGGGATGGGTGGGGACTTGGAGGGAAAGGACAGGAAACTACACTTGTAATACACAAGTGTTAAGAAGTAGCCAGACAAAAAGAAATGCCAAACCGCTGAGATGGTGCACACTGCCACCTAGAGGCAGCCAGCAGATAATTTGCGTCACTCTTTCAAGCCGTTTCAACAATCAGGTCTACAAACACCTGCAGGTACATCGCAGAGCAGGAGAGAAAA
>PVKB01004351.1:0-146926 GCA_004027205.1 Ctenodactylus gundi | reverse complement strand
TTTTTTTTTTTTTTTTTGGTATACTTACGGGCTGTTTGGACTTCTTCTGCTTATTCATTACAGATGTCCATGTTTTGATTGGGTCTTTTATTTCGGAGGGTCTGATTTTTTTTCATTTCTTTGTATACGCTTGCTAATCGTCCTCTGTCTGAGGAGTAGCTGGCCAGGATTTTTCCCCTTCCGTGGGTGCTCGCTTCACTCTGTTGATAGCTTTGTTTGCTGTGCGGGAGTTTTTAATTTCATACAATCCCATCTGGTGATTCTTGGTGCTATCTCTTGTGCTCTGGGTGTGTTATTGAGAAAGTCCTTGCCTATGCCTGTGGCATCTAGGGTTTAGCCTGTTTTTTCTCCCAACAAGTTCTGTGTTTCCGTTTTCATGTTAGGTAGAAACCTAACATGAAATCCATTTGATTGTGGTGCATGATGAAAGATGTGGGTCTACTTTCATTTCCCCCGTGGCCCGTTTTCCCCGCACCATGTGCTAAAGAGACCACTTACTCCAGTGTGTGTTTTCGGCCCCTTTCTCAAAGACCAGGTGGCTGAAGGCGCTCGGGTCATCTCTGCATCCTCAGTCCAGTTCCATCCTTCTCTCCCTTTAATTGTGGATGTCGGGCACTGTGTCCCAGCAGTGAGAAGGTGGCTAAGGGGACACACAGCATGCTGGCAGGCAAAGCCAGCAGGGCACCCTGGAGTCCTAGCTCCTAGTCAGAGGGAGCCTTTGTCTATCCCAGAGACACCGAGCCACGCCTCCTCAGTCCTTTGAGTCAGGCCCCTTCTGGGGAAGGGCACTCACGATGTGGTGAGCCTTCTCTGCAGCAGGTCCTCACCACGCTGGTTGCTCTGATGCTCTGGGGACACAACGACTTCTATCCCCAGCCCAAGCCCGGGTCCCTCGGCTGCTGAGGCAGTGGCCAAGGCAGAGGGACCAGAGGAGTGAGGTCCTAGGACTTTGGGACTTGGAGCCAGAGCAATTTTCCCTCTATCCTTTGGTCCACAGCTGACCTCAACCCCCACCCCCACCCCCCCACACACACACAGTCTGTCCTCACTGGTGTTTCCTGGCCACCCCTGTGGTCCAGGCTTAGACGCCCCTCCTCTGCATGGCCGACTTCACTCCAGCCATTGACAGCTGCAGGCAAACTGGAAGCTGGACTCACAGAGGAAGGAGTTGGCCGCCAGCTCCAGGAAGGCCCGCCCAGTGGCGGCGGACCCAAAGCCAAGCCCTGGAAGGCAGGAGCGTTGGGATGCAGTACAGGGCCGGCTGGCTGGAGACCACGTGAAGAAGTTGCAGGAACCTCTCCTACCTCTTCTGAAATGAAGGAGGGGAGCGGCCCTGGGGGCACAGGCTGTCATCCAGCACAGGCTCAGCCCAGCCGAGGAAATACAGCAAGTTCAAGGCCAGAGTGGGCAATGTAGCAACTCAAGGAGACCTTGTTTCAAAATCAAAACACAAGTGGGCCGGGTACAGCCCAGTGTGAAGTCCCAGGCTCGAACCCCAGAGAAAAAGAAAGAAAGAAAGAAAGAAAAGAGGGAAAGAGAGAAGGGCTGGGGGTGCAACTCAGAGGTAGAGCCCCTGCCTGGCACCAGTAAGGCCCTGGGTTCCATCCCAGCACTTCAAAAAAATAAAATAAAAAGCTAAAATAAACGGTGAACACATAGGAGAGTACTTCTTTCTGAGCTAGCTGGATGATTAAATATGCCTGAAGTCTTTGGCAAACATCTGCCATACACCAGCACTGTAGAAGTGCTAACAATATTAATAGTTCATATTAATAATTAACCACAACGCCAATGTCCCATTTTCAGTTTCCCATCCCGCCCCCTGCGTCTCTGTAGCCCAGGCTGGTCCAGACTTACTTGTGGCCCAGGCTGGCCTCCAGCATGCTGACACTCCTGCTGCCTCAGCCCCAAGGGCTGGCATGAGATGCCCGCGTATAACACCTGCTGCCGTTTCAGTGTTACGAAGATGTCATACGCTCCACACAGGCAGCCGAAGCCATTATCCACAGCCAGAGGCAAAAGGAGAAATGGTCTCATGGTTTAAGAGAGACGCTCACTTATTCAGAAAGTTCAAGCCTGCTGTATGTGTGTAGGACTAAGTTGCTTCATAGAATTGTTTAAAGGAGATGCCGGGCATGTGGAACACAGCTGTGATCCCAGAACTCAGGAGGCTGAGGCAGGAAGGTGGCAAGTTTGAGCCCAGCCTGGCCAACATAGCAAGACCCTGTCTCGAAAATAAAACTAGAAAGCCTGGCAGTGGAGCTCTGTGGTGGGGTCCTGGCTTTGCGTCCCACCCTGTGTCACAGGCCTCAAACACACACGTGTACATCTGAGCCCGAAAGGGTGCTGAACTCTGGGTCGGGATGACGTGGGTTCTAGTCCTGTCATTTTCTGTCATTCACCTCCACCCTTCTCAGGGAGGCCTGGTGAGTCATAAAAGGCCTTATCTCAGCTGGTTCAGTCAGAGTGAAAACCTCTGCCAGCCACTGAATCCATGAAGCCTAGCGAGGAAAATGCGGGAACGGAAGTCCCTTTCCCTCGGGCTTTATTAAATTTTTGTTGGTGCTGAGAGTCTTGAGCCTAAAGTCTTCACACTGAGCTCCATCCACAGCCTATTCTTTTAGTTTGAATTTTCAGACAGGATCTCTAGGGTATCCAGGTTGGGACTGAATTTACGATCCCCCTGCCTCAGACCCCCAGAGCGGTGGGACGACAGGCCTGCACCATTGGGCCCAGTTTTCTCAGACGCTGGGAGCTCAACTTGGAGGTGTGACCATAGACAGGCAGGGAGACCCCAGGGCTCTTGACGACGGCCACCTGTCATCATCCATGGTAGGTCCTTCTTGTCTCCTTGGCCCTCATTCATCACCCCCTCATCGCGAGGGCAGAGGGCGCCCGGCACAGGGCGGGGCCAGGCCACGGCCAGGTCAGTGATGGCACACCGGGCAGGCCGCGCCTGAGGACTCCCACGGAACAGACGGCTGAAACGGCACCGTTCCTCCCATCAGCTGGTGTCCAGGAAAAGGATGCCAAAGTCGTCATGCTGGTCCGGGTATGACCCTTCCTCCCGCCCCACTACCACGGGGTCTCTGCCTTGTCCCCCAAGATCCTCAGGGGCAGGCTGGGGCTCTGTGGCCCAGGCGGGCCTGAACTCACTATGTAGCCCAGGCCTGGCCCAGGCCATTTTTCTCAGTTTTATTTTGGAGACAAGGTCCTTGGAAGTGGGTAGGTTGTGCCAGCTGGACTCGAATTTGGGATCCTCCCGCCTTAGAGGGCGGGTCTGCAGGCGGCACCACCTCGCCCGCCCCTCTTTCTTTGGAGCTGGCAGCGTTCTCCGGGCTGAGGTGTGAGGGTGTGAGTGTGAGCGAGGCCACCTGCACCCAAGGGTCCAGGGAGGATGGGATCCAGGCGGGGTCCTCTGCGCCGCAGAGGACACACACTGCCCCTGGGCCGGCGGTTGGGAACGCTGCGGGAAGGGCAGCAGCGTGAGCCAGGCCGGGCCGGTTCTCCTCAGCTGCTTCCTGGCAGGTTTTCTTCCAGAGAAGCACCGGCCTCCGCCCCACCCCCACCCCCCAACTTGTGCTGAGCACACAGCAGTGGCCCGCCCACCGGTGGGTGGGTGAACCCACCCGAGCCTCTCTCTCTTCTCTGGCCTCTGAAGGTTTCTGAGGCAGGCCCAGTGGCACGGGCCTCTCTCATGGTGGGCCCAGCGGCATGGAAGCCTGTCCCCTCCCTTTACCCGAGCACTGACATGAGGGTGGCAACTTGGGACTCTGCACCTACTCTGGGCCCACGTCATGACATACCACCCGGCTCTCCAAACGTCGCTTTAAGAAAAAATGTTTAACCAACCCTCACTGGGCTTACTGGCTCCAAGCAGGACACGGGGCTAGACCCAGGGAACACAAACATGAAGGAAACCCAAGCCCTTACCACGAAGAGCTCACAGTCCAAGCAGGGACACAGACACAAAGGGACATGAAAGTTTAATGCCACGTTAGCACTCCAGCGGGTGTCCCGGTGTGCAAGAGGGGGTGCTCCCTCGTGGGAAGTCCAGGGAGAGCAGAGGCCTTTGTAGAAGTACAGGTGTCCCAGTGGGGCTCTGAGGGACGTGTAGGAGTTCCTCAGGAGCCCACGGGGAAGTGTTCAGGCCGAGGAGACAGCTCGAGCGGGAATGGAGAGGTGCCAAGGGCTGAGGCAGCCGGGTGGTTCTGGGAGGGCACGGAAGGCGAGACCGGGCGAGGCTTGGAAACGCCAGTGAGCAGCCAACCCTCCCGACTGGGTCTGCTCCAGCCCGGCCCTGGGGAGTCAGGGCAGGGGGATTGCCCGAGAGCCACCGGCAGGGGCTTTTAGGTGGGGTTCCCCACCCAAGTTCACGGAGAGGAGCAGATGTCTGCGTGGCGGACAGCGGTGTGGCCGGCGGGACAGGACGCCGGCGCATGGCTCCCTGCGCCCTCGTATGTGTGGCGTGTGCGCGTGTTACTGGGAGCCCCGCCCGGGCCATCACACCGAGCTCTGTTCCCCCAGCCCAACTTTAATTTTGATTTTGAGGCAGGGTCTCACTAAGCTGCTCGGGCCACACTCCAACTTAGGATCCTCCTGCCTCAGCCTTCCGGAGTGCTGGGATACCAGGCCTGTGTCAGGAGGTCCGGCTCCAAACGTCTTTTAAGGAGCCCCTGCCTGGGTGGGAGGGGTCCCCTCCTTCCTTCTCGGGGCTCCGCCAGCACAGGGGCTCGAGCTGCTCCCCCCCAGGCCCCGTGGGGGCGGGTGGGGGCTCAGGGTGGCATAGGCGGGCGGGGGCGCCGCCAGGGCCAGGGAGGCAGAGGCGGGGCAGACCCGGGAGGGCAGGGCGGACGTGGGGGTGGAGGCCACCTCCCTGGCGCCCCTGGCCCCGCGACCCGGAGCCCAGTACCGGCTCCGGCACCTGCGCAGCAGCAGGAGGGAGGTGATTACCAGCAGGTCGAAGATGAGCTCAGCCATTTCCACCACGGACAGCACGGAGGAGCCGAACCACAGGCTCCACTGGCTGCCCAGGTTGGACAGGAGGGTGACCATCTGTGAGGGGAAAGGCCACAGTCACCACGGGGTGCGGCCTTGGCGTGGGGGCCAGCCCTCTTTCCTTGGGGTACGGGGCTGGAGCCCAAGGCCTTCACACTGAGCTCCAGCCCGGCACACTTGCAGTTTTGCGATAGGGTTCCGCTGAGTCACTAAGTTGCCCAGGCTGGGCTTGAACTTGCGGTCTGCCCTCCTGACCACGTGTCCCAGAGCGCTGGATGGCAACGTGCCCCTGGGCCACCCATCCCTCATCAGCAAGCCGTTCCTCATCCTTAGGACTCCGCTTGAGGGCTGGGGGCATAGCTCGGCAGTGAGAGTGCTTGTCTACTTTGCACAAGGCTCTGGGTTCGATTCTCCAGCAACACATAAAAAAATTAGCCAAGTGTGGTAGCACATGCATGTGATCCCAGAACTGGGGAGGCTGAGGCAGGAAGATCTCCATGAATCCTAGACCAGTCGGGGCTACAGAGTGAGACCCTGCCTCAAATGGACGAACCCCCCCTGCTCCTCCCAACTCGTCCCTTGCCTCTGCTTCTCTGTCAGCTTCTGGCTGGCACTGCCCAGAGAGGCTGACAAGCAGCCATTAGAAACACGGTGCTGGTCTCAGGCCCTCTCCCCACTGCCGGGCCTGTGTGTCTCCTGTCCTGGCCCACGCCCTCCTTCCAGCCCTCTTCCCTCCTGTTCGGCCCCTGCCCCTTGTCCTGGTGCCCGTCCTTGGAGCCCTAACTCTCCTGGCTCACACAGCAACTCCCCCACCCCCTCACCTCCCGCCCTGGCCACTCTGCAACCCCAAAGGCGTCCCAGGCCTCACCGTGACAGACGGGGACTCTGAATTGGTTTTGTAGTTCAGCTCCTTGAAGAAGATATTCAGCTTGGCAACCCCGTTCCTTTGGAGAGAGAGAAGTGGATTCAATTCCTGGGTTCTTCTCCATTCCCCTGCCCAGACTCAGTTTCCCTCCCAAGAATCTTCATTCCAGGGCTCGGAGCAGGTAGGGCTCACCTTTTATTGGTGGTAGTGTAATTGTTCTGGAGGGACAGCATCTGGAAGATCCAGTCCTGGCAAAGGACAGGGGGGTCAAAGAGGCTCAAATATACTTGTAATATATTCATGCAATGGAATATTACTCAACCCTGAAATTCTCATGTTTACAGGGTCGGGGTCAGATCAAATACACCAGCACGCATAACACCCCAGGAAGGCTGCAGTGTGCGAGCGCGTGCACAGGCACCCACCACCCTCTCCCTTCCTCTCCCACTTTACCTGAGACGCCACTGAGGGCCACCGGGAGTAACCAGCGGAGAGCTTGTAGCTGGTCACACTGGAGACAGAGAAATGAACTTAACTATCTTTTTAAACAATTTATCTTGAGGCAGGGTTTTGCTTAGTTGCTAAGCTGTCCCGGCTGAGCTCAAACTCACGACCCTCCTGCCTCGGCCTTCCAGATTGCTGGGGTTACGAGCCTGCGCCACCGGCCCAGCTTGGTCTTGTTTCTACGAGATGGGGTCTTGCTCTGCAGTCTGAGCTGGGCTTGAACTAGCCATGCAGTCCAAGCTTCCCTCAAAGTGGAGCTCCTCCTGCCTCAGCCTCCCAAGCACTAGGACCGCAGGTGCGCGCCACGACGCCCAGGGCAAACGCACTTAACGACGGATGGGCGGGCGTCTCCCACTCACAAGTTTAGACAGGTACCTTGGTCCTCCCAGCCACATGCCCTGTAAGGGGTGGGGGGGGGGCACTCACCTACACGGCTTCCGGCACTTGGCAAAGCACCCCAGGCTGTCGGAGGAGAAGGCCCCTTGCAGCTTGTAGTAGCAGTAGCCTGTGGGGCCAGAGAAGAGCTGCCTGGTTTCTGAGTGCATGCCAGCCTTCCCCACCCAACCCGAGGGGCTCCCCACAATGCTCAGGGCCCATTTCACAAGGGCAGCGCATAGCAAGCGTGGCTCCAGGTTTAGAGCACTGGCCCAGCATGGGCAAGGCCCTAAGTTTGATGCCCCAGAAGGGGAAAAGAAACACAAGACAAACCCCCAAAATATAAGCCATACCCATAAGAGGTGTCCGATCCAGACAAAACTTAAGCCTCACAAAGAATGGGCACAATTGTGAAAAACACTGGGCTTAAACCACAAGCTAGCACCTGACACCCACTACCGAGGTGGCTGTTATTGAAAAAGAGGGTATGCTGAACTCAGGAGGCTGAGGCGGGAGGAGGATGTGCTCAGGGCCAGCCAGCCAGAGCTACACGGCAATCTTGAATCTTTATTTATTTTTTTTTTTTTGAAGACAGTCTCTCATTCTGTACTCCAGACTGGCCTTGAATACATAGCAATCCTCCTGCCTCAGCCTCCTGAGAGCTGGGATTACAGGTGTGTGCCACCAGACCTGGCTTTTATGTGGTGCTGCAGAATAGAACCCAGGGCTTTGTGCATGCTAGGCAAGTGCTCTAATCCCTGAGCTACTCTCCTAGCCCCAGGCAGACTCTGTTTCTAAAACAAAAACAAGCCAGCCGTGGTCCGCATGGGCGTATATACATCAGCGTCACTGTTGAAACTGGAAAATGAAAACCCAGTGGCCATCAGCTGGTGAGTAAACAAATTGGTACGATCATATAATGGAATATTACTCAGCTATAAAAAGTGATGAGGTGGTGTTCATGACTACAGCAGTGAAGAACCTTAACATACTATGCTAACTGGAAGAAACCAGTCACAAAGACCATGTGGCATACGATTCCATCTATGTGGGGTGCTCACGATGGGGACATGCACAGACTCAGAAAGGTGAGTGGCACCTGGGGAAGTGATGGGAATAGGGACCCTGGGGACAGCTAATGGGTACATGTTTCTTTGGGGAGTGATAAAACTGTTCTGGCTGGGCCCAGTGGCACAGGTCTGTAACCACAGCAGCACTCTGGGAGGCTGAGGCAGGAGGATCGCAAGTTTGAGCCCCACCTGGGCAATTTAGCAACTTGGTGAGACCCTGCCTCGAACAACAAGAAGGGGCTGGGGATGCAGCCCTGGGCTCAGTCCCTAGCACCACAGAAATCCTGAACGGGATTGTGGTGGGGGGGGCTGTGCAATCCCAGGACAGCACCAAAATGCTAACAGCAAAAACTATCAGTGTATACCACTAGATTGTGGGCTTTGGGCGGGCAGATTGCGTGGCGATGGGTCATCCCTGCGAGATCGTGATCACTAAAAGGAAAGCCCAGGACGGCCCCGGGCCAGCACCTGCCGGCTCAGGAGGCTGCTTCCGCAGTCCCGATGTCCGCCTTTCCTCTCTCTGCAACATGTACAGGGCTGGGCTGGGTCCCCGGGCGGGAGACAGGGCAACACCTGCTCCTCTCCGCTCTCCGAGTGGGCAGTGGCGCCCCCTGTGGTCATCCTCACAACTCAGCAACCAACACTGCTTTGTTTTTTCCACTCACACATCCTCAAACACACAGCTGACCAGGCCCAGCTGCAGAGACCTGTACTCCCAGCACCCAGTGAGGCTGAGGGTGAAAGGAGCCCAAGCCTTGATCCCCAGTATCACACACACACACACACACTCAATACTGTTTGTGGGCCGAGGAGGAGTAAACAGGGGCCAGCCCCACGCCCAGTGGGCCGCTCCCTTGTCTCGTAATGCCTCACGTCCTCCTCGTGGGCTGTTTACCCACGGGGGGAACAGGCCTCTGGGTCTCCCGCCGGTTCTTTTCTACTACTTTATTTATTTTGCAGGGCTGGAACTGAAGTCAGCCTCACGCATACTAGACCAGCACTCTGTTACTGAGCTCCGGCCAGGCGATTTTTTGCATGTTTGAGATAGGGTCTTGTTCTACAGTCCAGGCTAGTCCTGAACTCACTGTGTATCTCAGGGAAGTCTCAAACTCATGGCAATCCTCCTGCCTCAGCCTCCCAAGCGCTAGGATTATAAGTGTGTGCCACCACACCTTTATGTGGTGCTAAGGGATCAAACCCAAGGCCTTGAGCATGCCAGGGAAGCTTGCTAACAACCGAGCTATGCCTACTGCCATTTTTAATCCTAATTTGGAGACACAGTCTTGCTGAGTCGCCCAGGCTGGCATCCTGCTTACACCCTCTTGCCTCGGCCTCCCGAGATGAGATTACAGGTGTGCACAACTGTGCCTGGCTCCCCTTCCCATCCTGAGGGGCTTTAACCCTCCAAATTGGAGACAGAGCCCACCTCCTTCCTTGCCCGACTCTGTAAGTGGGAGCTCCAGAAGGGACTTGGGGGACAGGCCAGTTGTGCCAGGTAAGAGCCTGGGTACCAGGAACATGGACCCTCAGAGTAGCCTGCTTGCCTTTCTTTCTTCTTTTCTTCCTCTCTCTCTCTCTCTCTCTCTCTCTCTCTTTCTTCTTTCCTTCTTGTGCCGGGCACTGAGCCTGGGGCCTTCACACTGAGCTACATCCCCAGCCTATTTTTCTTCTTTATTTTGTGACAGGGCCTTGCTAAATGGCTAAGTTGCCTGGGCTGGGGATGCCTCCTGCCTCAGCCTCCTAGAGCGCTGAGATGGCAGGCCTGCAGCACCAGGCCCATCGGGTCACTGCCTCATGTGGGCTTGCCTTGGCGTGGCTTCCTAGCACTCGGCTTTGCATCGGAAAGCCCAGCAGTTGCACGGAGGAAGAGGCCCTGTCCCTGGGGCTGCATGAGCCAGCCCCGAGCTCTCCAGCTTGCTGGACTGTGCCTCCGCCAGATTAAAAATAACAACAACAAAAAATTAAAAATAAGCAAGTCCACCGGACATATCTCAGTTGTAAGTCGCTGAATGGCCGTGTGCACATTCTGAGTTGGGGTCCCCAAGCCCCAGGCTGTGGGCTAGTACAGACCCGAGGCCTCGGGAGGGCTGCTGGGACAGGTGCGTGGTGAGCAGGTGGGCGGGAGCCGGCCTGGCCTGTCAGTGCCTCTGTGAGCAAAGCCACCCAACACTACTGCACGAAGAGTAGCTCCCCAAGTCCTTGGGGGAGCAGTGGTCGGGCCAACCGCTCCCCAGTGACAAACAGGCTGGAGAATCGTTGTTTTAAAACACACCTGAGATGAAGATGTGGAGGAATGATGGGGGACACACACGCGGCTTCAGATGGTGCCTTCCTGGGGTCAGCAAGCTACTTACCACGTGTGGCGCCTGCACCCGGAGCCTGCTGAGCCCCCGACAGTGAACCAGGCCGCGGGCTCCACAGGCCTGACACTGCAGGCTGGCCTCCGGCTGAGGGCTTGCCATCTTTACGGGCTGGAGGGGAGGGAGCCCAGGCCTTCACCCTGAGCTGCACCCCAGACTCTTTTTTATTTTTTTATTTCAGACAGAGTCTCTCTCAGTGACTAAGTTGCGCAGGCTGCTCAAAATTGCGATCCTCCTGCTTCAGCCTTCCAAGCGCTGTGAGCCCCACCAGGCCTGGCACTGGGTTACATCCTAGCCCACTTTATCTTCTGTTTTGAGACAGGCTCTCGCTAGGTCACTACCTTTCCCAAGCAGGACTGAACCTACCATCTTCCTGCCTCAGCTTCCCAGAGTGCTGGGATTACGGCCTGCAGCACAAGGTTTGGCTCCAACTTAGATTTCCACAAACACGCTAACGGCAAAAGAGACAAAGAGAACTGACAGGAAGGAACAGAGACGGTGGAGGGAGAGACACTGATGGCTGAAAGGCCGGAATGAGAGGGCGCTGGGGCACAACTCTCCGGGGAGCACACCTGCGGGGCACACTCAGGGCTGGCTTTGATCCCACAGCACTTTAAAAAGAATAATTATTAGCCCAGCATCACATTGAAATAAATTAGGGCTGGAAGTATGGTACAATGGTTAAAGCACTTGCCTTGTAAGCACAAGGCCCTGAGTTTGACTCCTCAGCCCCACATAAAGCGGGGCATGGTGGCACATGCCTGGGAGGAGGGGCCTGTGCCTTCCTGGGTCAGGGGGTGCCGACTCGGGCTCTCACCCCAGGCACTGTGGTTCCGGTAGTCGCAGAACTCCACGCCCTGGCCCTCGGGCCGCGGGTAGAAGAGGTAGGCACAGCCACACTTCTGGATCATGCGTTCCTGGAAGCAGGAGTGAATGCACACCTGGGGATGGGGGACAGCATTCAGGCTGGGTGGCACCGGCTCCCTTCTCCACGGGCCTGGGAGAGGGTGGCCCAGGGACAGGGTGGCCTCACCTGCTGTGTGTACTTGGAAGGGTAAAGGATCTGCACCGGGACATCACTTCCGTTCTGGGTACAGTCACCATAATCGCCCCCCAGTCTGTCCAAGGCTTCCTATGACCCACACAGGCCGAAAGTTCAGAGGTGAGAGGTCACAGCCCCCGGTGCAGGCCCGCACCTAGCTTTTCTGTCTCCCTCAGGCCCTGGATGGCTCAGCACCTCTTCTTGGATACTTTCTTCTTTCCCTGATTCTAGGGATCGAGCCCGTGGCTTTCATTCGGAATTATATCCCCAGTCCCTTTT
Organism: Ctenodactylus gundi; assembly: GCA_004027205.1. Classification (NCBI taxonomy): domain Eukaryota; kingdom Metazoa; phylum Chordata; class Mammalia; order Rodentia; family Ctenodactylidae; genus Ctenodactylus; species Ctenodactylus gundi. Next base: position 135,433 of record PVKB01004351.1, on the reverse strand, counting down.
CTATTGTTTATTCGAGACAGGATCTCACTATGGCACCAAGTTGCCCAGGCTGAACTTGAACTTGTGATCTTCCTGGCCTCAGCCTCCCAGAGTGTTGGGATGGCAAAGCCCAGCTCCTAGTGCCACTTGCAAGGACGCAGCCCAGAGTATGTCATGCTAGGAGCCCCCTGCCCAGCACCTCCCACCCAAGGCCTCGCACCCAGGGCCTCTGTCAGCACCCGCACCCCTCACTCCTCCTCCAGACATGGGTGTGTAGGCAGGAGATCCAACCGGATTGCCTTTGGGCTGTGTCCCAGGGATAGGCAAGCACACTTCTGGGTGCGTTTGTGTGGCTCGTGGTGGCACGGCCTTGGGGTCTATACTCCCTGCTTCCTCTCCGGCACTGTTCCCTGCTTTGCTTCCTGGACACCTCTGCCATGTCCTCCTGCCATATGTTTCCGCCCTGGTGTCCCTGCCCAGGAGCCAGCCAAGCAGGGACTGACGCTCCTGAACCACGAGCCAAGTTTAATTGCTCTTCCGTTAGGCTGTGGGTACCAGCAAAGCTGACTAAACCAGGGCCTCCCCCGCCCCAAAGCCTCCAGTCGGCACGCCTGCCTTCCTCATGCTGATGGAGGTCTCCACGCCAGGCCGCAAGTTGAAGCCACCGTCATCCATGAAGGCTGGCTCGTCCTGCCCGTGCACCATGACCCTGGCCCCTGTCACCGTGGACAGCAGGGGGATGAAGTCATTCTGCTCCGTGCGCAGCGTCAGAGACAGACCTGAGGGAGGGAGGGAACACGGAGCTGAGGATCGGAGCCTCAGAGGAGAGTCAGGCTGCGGAAAGCCACCAAGCTACCTTTGCCTAGCTGCGAAGGGAAGAAGGCCAGGATGACCCGAGGTAGACCTCACCGCCTCAGACCTGGACTCTGGGGGCAGGCGGTAAGGACTGAACAGGATTTCTCTCAGACCAGGAATGGGCCGCACAGTGCCCTTGGGGAGGAAGAACCAAGAGGACCCTTCCTGGGACAGAGAAGGTCATGTGGTGGTGAGACCCCAGAGTGTGCAGCATGTCCCGGATGTGAGCCTGAGATGGGCTGGGACGGAACGGAAATTCTCACCATTGTTGACCCCGGGCATGGAAGACATCCACAGGTTGGAGTCATTCTTGTTATTGAAAGTATAGCAGTTCCCATACATCGGGTGGTGGAAGTGAGAGTAATTCCTTAGTGGGAGAGAGACAGCAGGGTCAGAGAGGCAAGGACGGGAGGCCAGGGGCGCTGAGATGAGGCGGGGGGAATCGCTCCTTAAACTCCTGCAGGAGTCATCATTTCCTAACCATCTCCTGTGTGCCAGCCCAGCACTGGGAGCCCACTAGGGCTCCTGCTCGACCCACCATCCCCTTCTTACGCCACACAATAGTCTGAGGGAGCCTCTTCCTAACTTACCCTGGGGCAGCTGAGGCTCAGAGAGCTGCTGCAACCCACCTGAGGTCACACAGACAGGGATGACGGACAGGGATTCACACCCAGCTCATCTACCCACCACCCAACCCCTCCCACCAAGCCATGTGGCCTGGCAGGTCCTGAACTTCCATGCTGCCTGGGGACCCCTTTGGTGTTGTGTGGTGCCATATAAAGACTCCTTAATTTTTCATGTGTCTAAATATTAATTCCCTAAACTGGGCCCTGTTGGGCCTGTAATCCCAATACTCTGGGAGGCTGAGGCAGGAGGATCACAAGTTTGAGGCCAGTCTGGACAATTTAGTAAGACCCTGTCTCAGAATCAAAAGCAAACAAATGACTGGATCACGAGAGCAGAATCCGCCTGAGTGGGTCAATGGCATCGCTGTGAAGTGAGGGTGGGGGGTTGCCATGGGAGAGCTTGTTATAAAAATGCAATCTGCCCTCTGCTTTCTCTTTCGAAGGTATAACCCCATCCTTCTGTTTTCCACCGTGTCATGTGACGGAGACCCTCAGCACATGCTGGTGCCGTGTTCCTCTGGGAGAAATAAGTTTCTCTACTTTATAAATTATCTAGTCTCTGGAATTTACTTATAGCAACAGAAAACAGACTAAGGTATTTCCTGTAGTCACAGAATGAAGAAAAGGGGTGTGGGGATCGAGCCCAGGACCTTCACACTGAGCTACATCCCCAGCCCAATTTTTGGTTGTGATTTTGATGCAGAGTCTCGCTATGTTGCTAAATTGCCCGGACTGACCTTGCAGTCTCCCTGAGGATTGGGACAACAGGCTTATCTCACTGAGCTTGAGAAATGAAAAAAGGTTGAAAGGCAAGAAGACAGACTAGGGGCTGGTTATAATTGCAATAAGAAAGGACGAGGTCTTGAGCTGAGAAAGTGACTTCACTGCCAGGACAGGGTGGACTGTGGGCCTTCTGTTGACAGTAAGCCGGAACAGGCAGAGATTGGATGTAAACAACAGGGGGAGGTGGCAGTCCCAGAGGCTTCCAGGCGGATGCGGGCCCACTCAGGCGTGACTCGCGTCCCAGCTGTCAGCCTCTGTCCTCAAACAAACACAAAAGGCTTCAGGGTCAAAGTCTCCTGCTGGGTGGAGTGCAGTGTGCATGTTCAGGGTGGCAGATGGGGGTACAAGAAGTGACACCTGCCCTGCTGCCATTCTCCGGGAAAACGAGGTGGGAGGGACTCTGGTTGGCAGGCCCAGGCAGGAGAATGGCCCCTGAAAATGAAGGGGTAGAAGAAGAGGGAGAGGCAATGGTAGGAGGAGGCCGGAGGCTGCAATCGGAAATAGTCCTCACCCTGAGCCTCTCCCAGGCCTCCGGGAGCCTGCAGTGGCCATGCCTTCTTCCCAAGGACATTAGGACAAAGGTCCTGGCGGAAAAAATGCTTGCGGGTTAGTGGAGTGGGCAGCGTTCTCGGTTAGGCCAGCGCCAGGACACGCGCTGCACCTGCTCCAGTGCGCTCTGCATCCCGGGCATAGCTTGCCTGGCTTTTCTTGTCTCGTGTATTTTATAGAAGTCTTGGCCTCAGCGGACCGGAAGGGGAGGATCCCCAGCCCTACTCACTTCCGGTTGCAGGGGGCCTGGTTGAAGCGGCAGGTGAAGATGAATTTGCCCAGCGCGTCCTCCCCCCGGGCCAGCGAGGTGTCCGGCAGCCGGGCCAGGATGTTGATGTAGTGGAAGCGGTACCACTCCCTAACCGCGTCCACGCCCGACGAGTATGTCTGGTAGAAGCAGTCAGACTTGTTCTCGTTGCACTAGGCAGAGAGGTGACCATCAGCGGCCAAGAAAGAGGGGGGCTGGGGACAGAGGGACAGGAAGGGGAGCCAGGAGGGGGGAGGGGAGCTGAGGCCCCAGGAGAGTGGACACAGAGTGGCAGGCGGCTTGTAGGTTCACCTGTACACCCCCTGCAGGAGGAGGGGAGGGCCAGAAGCACTCCCACCTCAGTGATGGGGAGACCGAGGGATCTAGAGGTTTGTTACGCCAGGGAGCTGAGCCCAGAACCCCGGTTCTCATGAGATGTGGCCGCGGGCGCTACAAGGCCCCCCGCTCCCTTCCGGGCCCCTTCCCTGTGTCCTCTTGCTCTGCCTTTTTATATTTTAAAACCATTGTACTATTTCCTTATCCACTGTCACATTCCCAGCCTATTTGTGAGTTTTGACTCTGAGACCGGGTCTCAGTAAGTCACTAAATGGCCCAGGCTAGTCTCACATTTGTAAGCGTCCTACCTCAGCCTCCCAAAGGCTGGGCTCACTTACAAGCCTGTGCTACCAATCCCTGCTCTACCAGTTTACAGAGAGAGGAAGCTTGGTGCAGTGTCACAGACCCCTAATCCCAGCACTCTGGGAGGCTGAGGCAGGAGGACTGCAAGTTTGAATCTAGCCTGGGCAATTTAATGACTCAGTGAGACCCTGTCTCAAAATAAAAAACAGGGCTGAAGTGGTTAAAGCACTCGCCTAACATGCACATGGCCCTAGCTGGGTGTGGCAGTGCATAACCATAATCTTCAATGTCTGTTTAAACACACCAGTTACATTAAATCTTGTGTGTATTGTAAAAACTCTACAAAAATTCGGTTCAGGGTTGGACTCTGACAGAAAGGAGTCCGTGCCCCAGCCTGGCTGGTCATTCTCTGGGTATGGTAATAAACCTGTCTTGATACTCCATGTGCTCCGCCCTGCCGTGGTCTTCTATGCAGCACTAGCACTTGGGAGGCTGAGGCAGGAGGACGGCTGCGAGTTCGAAGCCACCCTGGGTTACTTAATGAGTTCAGGAGCAGCCTGGACTATAGAGCGAGACCCTGTCTCAAAAGCAAAAAAAAAAAAAAAAAAAAACAAATTGCCCGGGTATGTAACTCACTGAGAAAGCCCTGGATTCAATCCCTAGTACCACCAAAAATAATAATGATAATAAATTTTAAAATAAAAAATAAACCCAACCTAGGTTTTTGCACTAAGTGCCCAGGCCACTTTCTTTTTTTATTTTGAGACAGGGTCTCACTACATCACCCAACAGTGGCGGTTGAGCTCACACTCGCACCTTCCCTGCCTTAGCTTCCCAGAGTGTGGGGCCCTCCCGCGCGTGGCCCCAGGCCCATAGAGCCCCGGTCCTCCAAAACGCGGGACTGTCTCAACTGGGTCCCACCAATGGGGGACTGGGAACTCAAAAGGGTACATTTTCCAGAACAGACGCACCTTCCCGCCGCTTCACCCCTAACACATGGGTCCCCAGCGAGGAGACCTGTCAAAGTGGAGCTCACAGAAGCGTGATTCTTACTTCATTCCTTTTTATTTGCCTGCAAATCACGAGGTCCTCCCTAGCGCTAGTAGTGCGCAGAGGCCGGTCTGGGGAGGGGGCGTGGCCGTCTGGGCGGGGCGAGGTGTGGGCGGGGCGATCGGTGGGCGGGGCGATCGGTGGGCGGGCCCTCCGGGGGCGGGGCCTTACTAGTTCGAAGCCGATCTTCCAGTCCTTCCGGTCCACCTGCGGGTTGTTGTCGCGCATGCTGGACGCTAGGCTGCTGCGCGCTCTGCGGCCCGGGTGGGAGGAGGGCTGGACCCAGACGCGCTGCAGCGGGTGCGGCAGGGGGTCCCGGAGGTCGCGGCGGCTGCGCTGGCCTCTGGGAGCGGCCCGCAGCGTGGTAGACGAGTTGTATTTGTACAGGTCAAAGAGTGTTTGCTCGGTGATGCGGTCCAGGTCCTCCAGCTGCTCCTTGATTTCCTTGTACCTGTAGGGCGCAGGGGAGACAGGTCGGCCTCGGCCTGTTTCCTCGGGGCTGCCTCCGGAGGGAGAGGGTATACACAGGTGTGCCCCTGGCGGGATGGGTGCGCAGGGGAGGCTCCCTCTGGATGGCATTTATTGTCTCCTATTACTGAAACTGAGGCTGGGAGCTCCAGTCTATGGGCCTTTTCTCTCCCACTAACCCCTACCCAGGGGAAATTGGGTAATCTAGAAGAACTCAAAAATTGGTGGGTGCCTTCCCCCCACTCCCCACCCCACTCCACTTTAATGAGTTTCGGGTGGGCGGAAACACTATACATTAAACACTTTTGTATAAAATCTTCACATTCTTTCTCTCAGCTCTGGCCCTTTTAATACTCTCTTTATGGTCAAAGTTCCTGGCGCCGGGTTTTAGGGTTACAGTCTACCAAAAGAACACGTAGGCTCCATAAACAAGGTTGCAGGATACAAGCCCAGTGTATGAAAATGAATGTACTTCTGTAGCCATGGAAATTCAAACATGAAATCGCAGAACACCAACATGTTCATTAACACCCAGCTGCCCAGTCCAGTGTCGCAGCCCAGCAATCCTGCACTTCAGGAGGCTGAGGCAGGAGAAACAAATTCAAACACAGCCTGGGCAATCTAACACAGGCAATAATAATAAAAAGGGATTGCGGATGTAACTCAAGAGTGACTGCTGGCGTCCAATCCCCAGTACCAGAAGGAAACAAGTCCAATACCTAGAAGTAAGTCTAAAGAGAGAGACACAGATCTCCACACAGAGAGCTGCGGGGAAAGCCCTGCTGAAGAAATCAAAAACACATTAAGTGGGAAGGCACACGGGCTCGGAAAGCAGCTCAGTGCTTGCCACAAAACTTAGCCAGGCATGGTGGTGCCCACCTGTAATCTGGACACTCTTGAGAGGCTGAAGCAGGAGGATTACAAATTTGAACTCAGTATGGGCTGCTTAATAGTAACTTAACAGGACTCTGTCTCAAGATTAAATAAATACAAAGTAAAAAGCGCTGGGGATGTAGCTTAGTTCAAAGGCCCTGGGTTCAATCCCCGTACTGCAAAAAAAGGACAAGACTGAGCCAGCCACAGTGGCACACACCTGTAATCCCAGCTGCTGAGACCAGTCAGAAGGATCTCAAGTTCAAGACCAGCCTGGACAGCTGGGCAAGAGTCTGTCTCTAAGCAATAAAAAGTGTTTGGGTTTGGGATGTAGATTAGTGCTCCCCGGATTTAACCTCTTGTACCCAACCCCCATACACAAAAAGAGGGACAGAGAAGAGCAAAGCTGGAAGACTTATACTACTGGACTTTTAATATTTACTATAAAGCTACAGTAATCAAATAAGTGTGGTTCTTAGAAAGGATAAACAATAAATCAGATAACAGAATTCTAGCAATGCATGGGTGTAATGGTGCAGGCCTGTAATCCCAGCAATCAGGAAGCCGAGGCAAGAAGATGGCCGAATTCAAGGCCAACCTGCGCTACAAGGTGACTTCAGGTCTAGCCTGGACTACAGAGTGAGACACTGTCCAAAAACACAACAAAAAGAAGGCCAGCAATAAGCTCACACGTAATATGGCCAACTGATTTTTAACCAAAGCACTGATTAAATTCAGCAGGAAAAAAAGAAAAAATTGAGTTTTAACAACTGGATATTGTACAGAAAAAATGACCCTCAAGGTCCACCTAACCTGTAACAAAAATTAATTCAAGATCAATCATAAAAATGAAACATAACAAAGTAGAATTAAACATAAAATTCAGAACCGTAAGGTATCTTCGTGACCTGAGAGTAGACAAAATTTTCTTGTAAGAAAATTATCTGGGACTAGAGGAATGGCACAGCGGTTCAAGTGTTTGCCTCCCAAGCACAAGGCCCTGAGTTCAATTCCGCAGCACCACATAAATTAGGTGTGGAGGCGCATGCCTGTAATCCCAGCACTTCGGTGGCTGAGGCAGGAGGATTGCCTTGAGTCCAAGGCCAGACTGGGCTCCATAGTGAGTTCAGGACCAGTCTGGGCTACGAGCAAGACCCTGTCTCAAAAAAAAATAATAATAATAATTAATAAATACTATAATAAACAACCTTGTGAGCTGACATGCACAGACTGAGATTTGGTTTTGTTTTATTGGTTAAACAGAGGTTAAACATAGAACTATCATAATAATTCCACTCCTATGAAAAACCAGAATGTGTACTCACACAAGAGAAACTGCATATAAATATCTGTATTAGTATTATTTATAGTAGCCAAAAAATAGAACCAATCCAAATGCTCACCAGTCAGTACAAGTATTACTAAAACGTGGTACTATTTAGAATACTATTCATCAATGAAAGAGACTAATTATCGGTATGTGCCACATGACGCAAGAACTTTGAAACCATGGCACTGAATGAAAACAGCTGCTCCGCTGGGCCAGGCAGCACAAGCTAGTAATTCAGCACTCTGGGAGGCTGAAGCAGGAGGGTGGCAAATCCAATCATAGCCTGGCAACTTAGCAACTTAGTGAGATCCTGTCTCAAAATCAAAAATAAAAATGGGTTGGGAATGTAGCTCCATGTGAAGGCCCCCAGCTAAGGCATAAGCTCACATACCTCCCCCAAAAAATTAGGTCACAAAATGAAGAGACCATTATCAGGAAGACAAGGACTGTAGCTCAAAGCCCAGGAAAGTGGGGGTCTTTCTCAAGGTGACACAGAGACGGTCTAGGTGGCCCGGCTTGACTGGAGTTGTTTCCACGACACCAGTCATGACTTTCCTTGTGGGGCTTGTTTTCCACTCAGCTGTGTCCCTGCTGTCTCCCGTCCTTCCTGTCGTCATCACAGGGGTCATGGCTGTACTGCCTAGCCCCACGGTCCCTGGGGTGCGCTGTCCCCTCAGGGCAGCTCGTACGTCAGCTTCCTCTGGCCCATTCCAGAGCCACCGCCAATGCACACGTGCACGCACACACACACCCTTTCTGGGTCCTCTGTCACTCTCTCAACCAAGAAAGCTCTCCTTCCCTAAATCCCCAAAGCTGGAATTTTTTTTCTTTTTCCTTTTGTGGTACTAGGAATTGAGCCCGGGGCCTCCACATAGAGCCACATCTCCCGCCTTTTTTTTTTTTTAATTTACTTGTTTATTTATTTTGAGATAGGTTCTCACTCTTAGTCCAACATGATCCTGAGCTCATTTTAGGCCAGGCTATCCTTAACTCTCCTGCCTCAGTCTGGGATTACAGGTGTGCACCATCATGCCCAGCTGGTTTTTCTGTGGTGCTGCTGAAGGATCAAATCCAGGGCCTTTTCCATGTTAGACAAGTACTCTAACCACTGGGCTACTCTCCCAGCCCTTTATTTTTGATTATTGACACAAACTCTCTCTAAGGCTGGGCTCAAACTTGGAATCCTCCTGCCTCAGCCTCCAGAGTGCTGGGATTACATGTCTGCACCATAGAGCCCCCACTCCAGTCAAAAGATGGTGTTGGCTCCCCAGAGACAAGCTCCCTTTAGAGATACTTCCAGAATTTAAAAATTAGGTATGCTGCTGTAAAGCTATCGGTCTTCTTTGTTTGTTTTTTAAGACGAGGTCTTATAAGTCATTCAGTTACCCAGGCTGAGTTCAACTTTGAGATGCTCCTCTCTCGGTCTCCCAGGATGCTGGGATGCCAGGCATCTGCCACTACACCCACGCAGCTAGCACCGTCTTCTTGTTCTCCCCCTGGCTGTGTCCCTTAGCAGGTAGCTACCTGGTATGACTCTGCCCACTCCAGTTTCTCCATCCTTCTTCTTTTTCCTTTTTTTTTTTTTTGAGACAGGGCCTCTCTTTGTAGCTCAGGCTGGTCTTGAACTCACTATGGAGCCCAGGCTGGCCTTCGACTCTTGGCAATCCTCCTGCCTCAGCCTCCGAGTGCTGGGATTGCAAGCATATGCTACCACACCCGGCTTATGTGGTGCTGGAGAATTGAACTCAGATACTTAGCCCTTGCTAAGCAAGCACTTTAATCAATGAGCCATTCCTCCAGCCTTCTTTTTCTCTCTGGAGGAGTTGCCACCTCCCTGCCTCTGCCCGACAGCAGTGAGTCACATCAGATCAACTCCCCGTCACCTCCAGGCTGTTTCAGCCTGTCCGCCCACCCAGCCTCACTCCTCCACCCAGAACCTTGCCCGAGAACCAGAGGCATCGGGCCAGTACCCTTCGGTCCCCACTGGGCCTCTCGCTGGGGCTCCCATCAGCCACTGCCACCACTGTGGGAGGCCTTTGCCTGCATCCTACTGAAAGTGTGATTCGGGGCTGAAGGAATGGCATAGCAGTTAAAGTGTTTGCCTAGCAAGCATAAGGCCCTGAGTTCAATTCCCCAGCACCACATAAAGCCAGGCATGGTGGGGCAGGCCTGTAAACCCATCACTTGGGAAGCTGAGGAAGGAGGATTGACATGAGTCTGAGGCCAGCCTGGGCTACAGAGTGAGTGCAGGACCAGCCTGGACTACAGAGCAAGACACTGTCTCAAAAATTTATTCATTAAAAAAATCAAAAATGGCTGCTGGAGGAATGGCACAGTGGTTAAAGCACTTACCTTGCAAGTGCAAGGCCCTGAGTTCAATACCCCAGCACCACATATAGCTGGGTGTGGTCGTGCACACCTGTAATCCCAGCACTTGGGAGGCTGAGGCAGGAGGATTACCATGAGAAGAGAAGGAGAAAACATGCAGAGTCCCCTGCTCTGTCCATGTCTCACCACCTTTACAACCTCAGACACCTACTGAATGATTGAGGGCCAGGACCCCAGCCCTTCCTGCCTGCTCCTCCGCCAGCTCTGTGCAGAAGATGAGGAGAGAGGCGGCCTTCAGGAAAAAAGGCCAAGGGGAGGGAGCAAAGGCAGCCTGCAACTGAGGCATAAACGTCATGCAATTGGAAATTCATTCATTCCAAGTCCCACACCTGGGGTGTTTTTGTTTTGTTTTGCAGTCCTGGGGCGGAGCCCAGGCCTTCACACTGAGCTACATCCCCAACCCATTTTTAGTTCTGATGTTGAAACCAGGTCTTGCGGCTGGAGGAACAGCTCAGCAGCTAAAGCGCTTACCTAGCAAGCTCAAGGCCCTAAATTTGACTCCTTAGCACCACAGGAGGACTGCTGTGTGTTCAAGGCCAGCCTGGGCTACATAGTGAGCTCAGGACCAGCCTGGGCTGTAAAGCAAGACCCTGTCTCAAAAGGGAGAGGGAGGGGGGTGCTGGAGGAATGGCACAGTGGTTAAGGCATTTGCCTTGCAAGCGCAAGGCTCTGAGTTCGAATGGCTTCAAAGTTCTTCCATCATGTAGCATGTATTAGTACTTAGTCCCTTTTCATTGCTGAACAATATTCTAAATAATACCAGTTTAACTTACGTTTGTATCAACTGATAGACATTGGGGTTTTTCTACTTTCTGGCTACGGTAGACTTCCGAGCAAGATGGCGGCTGAGTAGAAGTCCTGCTCCACGGCTCCTCACAGTCTCAATTAAAAAGTGGAGTGGAGTTAAGTCTACCTGCTCAACTTAGCTAGGAGAGGGAGGGGAGCTCCAGGAACTTAAAGGAGGCCATGGGAAGGTTGAAGACCCTGGAGATGTGTCAGAGGCTGAAGAACACACCACCCAGGAAGCCCTCAGCCCAGGCCACCTGGAAAGGGCTGTGCCGCCGGAGTCACAGACTCCGGTAAGCTGGGGCCGTGAGCCCAGGAGTGACACCGGCTAGTAGCCCAGCATCTAGAGATGCGCGCAAGGTGGAGCAAACTGCTCGCACGCACTCTGCGACTTCCGCTTGGCTGCTGTGACTACTGCTGCTGTGAACGTCGTGGGCCACTGGGCCCATTGTGGGTGTGTAGTAGGAAGAGGCAGAGCGCTGGGATCCAGCAGACAGGCTGAGTCAAGTTTCAGTCATTGTCTCTGCGAGCCTGCGTCTTGTTTCTCTGTGCCTCGGTTTCCTCCCTTGTGACGAGGGGATGGTAGTGTCCCCTGCCTCGTGGACGCGTGTGTGTCACAGGAGAGAGCTCTAAAGCGCTTGGCGGTGTCTGGTCCACACAGCAGCCTCCTTAGGAAGTGGCTTTGCCCTGAGCAGTATAGGGAGGTAGTTTTTTCTCTTGGAAACAGGACTGCCCCACCCTGCCTCGGCCATGACGCATCTCTGGTGCGACAGCTGTGTGAGGGGCCTCCGCCCTCACCCTGTGAGTTGTGCCATCGTCCATTAGCACACGAGTCCCCGTGCGTGGGCTCACATACCCTCACACTCCCTGCATGTGGGCTCACGCCCCCTCATACAGAAACCTTTATGCACCTTGAAAGCAAACCGACTTCCAGGGTTTGGCGTGCCCAGGTTCCCCTTCCACCTGTCATGCTCAGCTTTCCACTCTCGATTCCTAGCAGAGGGCCTCACCCTTGGCACCCTTCGTGAGCCCTAGGTGGGGGGCTTGGCCTGAGAGCTCGACCCCTTCACGGGGCCCTAGGGTGGTGGGATGGAGAGGACAGGGTACCTGTGTGTGTGTATGTGTGTGTGTGTGTGTGTGCGTGCGTGAGTGCGCGCACTCACATGCCCGCCTGCTGCATCTTCCTCCCATTCTTATTTTGGGTTTCTGGGACAGAGTCTTGCTAGGTTGCCCAGGCTGCGCTCAGCCTGCAATCCCTGCCTCAGCCTCCCACCATGTTGGGCTGGCAGGCCTGCATCCCTGGGCCTCCATGCCGTGCCGGGCACTACGGCACTACGGCACTACGCACTACGGCACTACGTCTGCTTTGAGGCAGCTGTTCCCTAGGTGTGGTGAATACAAATACGAGCTATGTATAAACACCAGTCCCACCTCCTCTTCTCTCTACCGTAATCCCCCTCCCCGACCCAAATTGGCAACAGGCATGGATGAAACCCAAAACGGGGACACACCCAAGCCCTCCAAGGTCAGGGACCCCAGCAGGTGAGCAGGCGGCCGGGCAGGGACTACTTGCGCAGGTCGTCCCCAGTCTTTGGGACCAGCTGACCAGGCGCTGCTCCCCACCCTGCCCCATTCTGCCAGGGGCTCGGGAGCCCCACCCACAGCACTGGCCCGGCTCTCTTCCAATCCCTTCCTCCAGACAAACTCCCTTCTGCACAATGACCTCGCTAGCTCACCTGCTCGGCACTGCCTGGCCTCCCCGCACCTTGACTGCGTCCCCTCTTCACCAGACTGGCTGCTGGTGCGGGGATGGAGCCAGGGACCTGCACACGAGGCCTGCTCTGCCTCCGAGCCCACCCAGCCCGCCGCCAGGCCCTTCTGTGGAGGCGGGAGACTCTGTCCTTTATCGTCGTCATTTGGGTCTGTTGTCGTGGTATAGGGGGCTACGCCCAGAGCCTTCACCATGGGCCACACCCCCAGCCCCTACTTTTTCTTTTCTGAGACAGAGTCTTGCCAAGTTGCTAAGTGGCTCTGCTCAGGCTCCACCAAGTTATCATCTCCCTGCATCAGCCTCCCCAGAGCGCCGCGCCACCTGGCTCAGGTTGGGCTGTCACCTTGCTCCAGGGAGGGCGAGGGCTGCCTCTGAACTTGCCCTTTGGAAGTTAGCGCATGTGGCTCTGGGTGCCACCTCCCCTGGAGGGAGGGGGGTGCTGCAGGCCCCAGACATCCCGGATCCACCTCCAGGCAGCGATGCCAGCCAACAGCTCGTCCACCAAGCCAGGCCTCCCTGCGGGCACCCCGGCTCCTCGCTGGGGCCTGAGGGATGCGTGTCCGCAAGCCTAGCGGACCGCCACCCGGGCCCCTGCAGCCCCCGGCGGGGCGCGGGCAGACTCACCGGTAGGGGTTGAGGGTGCAGACGGTGACGGCGGGGAAGACGAGCTTGTCGGAGTTGAGGTTGATGTTCAGGCTCACGGGGTAGCTGAAGTACTCCCCGAAGAGCAGCGCGAACTGCCAGTACATGAGGCCGAAGGTGCAGAGCCACAGCACGGCCCAGAAGGCCGTCTTCATGCGGTTGTGCTTGGAGCACACGAGGCGGATGGCGCCGTGGATGGTGGTGTTGCTGCAGAAGAACTGGAAGAGCTCGCGGTAGGAGCGGTGGAACTCGATCAGGGCCTCGTCGTCCTCCGAGCGCTGCGGGGCCGCGGGCTGCGAGCCCGGCCCGGGCGCCTGGCCCTCGGCGCCCTTCATGAGCCCCGGCGGGGGCGGCGGAGGGCACGGGGCTTGGCCCACGAGCTCGACGCCCTTCATGGGCCCTGCGATGGGAGGGAGAGGTGAGGGCCACGGCTGGACAGGCCGCGCATCGCCAGCCGGCCCGGCCCGCTCCCACCGGCCCCACCTGCGCACAGCTGACCTGCGGAGTCGGGCGGGCAGGGCTGGCTGGGCTTCCCCGACAAGGCCCCCTGGGGGTCCGCGCCGGCCGCCACCTCCCTGCCTCTCCCGGGGCGTCTGCGCTCGCTCCTGCCTGTCCCCACCGCGGGCTCCCTGCCGACCGGCCTCTCTCCCAGCCAGCCCCTCGGGTCCGGCCCCACGTCCCCTCGCCCCTGCGCCTCCTGCCCTGCCTCCCTCCCGGCCTCGGACCCTGCAGGGCTCCCGGAGGCCGCAGCCACCTCCAGCTGCCCGCTCCCAGGCGTGGCTGGGCTGGGACTGGTTCCTTTCCAGTTGAATCTGGCAGCGGAGGCTCTCCTCCCTCCCCCTCACCTGACAGGTGCAGCGGTGGCGGCCAGCCCGCCCTCCCGCCGGGGAAGGAAGCGGCAGAAACTCATTAGCATCTCAATTAAAGGTGACACGGGAAGGAGGAGGCGCCGTGGGGGAGCGGGAAGGAACGGGGCTCCTGGGGACCAGGGAGCCCGGGGGATCAGGGCGGGGACCTGAGAGGGGGCCCGAACAAGAGTCCGGGCAGGGGACTGTCGGGGAGCTGACGGCAAAGGGACTCGAGGACAGAAGGGCAGGTGAGGGTGAGAGGTCTCGAGTGGGTAGAAGGATCGTGGACACCAAAGACAGGCGGGCGAAAGAGGCTGAGCCGGGACGAGCGAGCCCAGGGAAGGCAGAAACGGGACAGGAGGAGGGATGGAGAAGGGCTGGGAGGGAGGGACGCCGGGGTCCTTGGTGCGCTGGGGCCGAGGAAGGGGAGAGGATGAAGAGATCGCCCAGGCCTGCAATCAGTCCTGGGACTCTGGGAGACTGAGGCAGAACGAACGGCAAGTTAGAATCTAGCCTGGGCAATTTGGCAATTTAGTGAAACCTTCTCTGAAAATAGAAATAATAAAAACTAAGCTGGGGATGGGGCATCCCCGCCCCAGGCTCTGCAGAAAAAAAGAGAAGGGGGTCCTTGGAAAACTGGGTGCACCTGTTCTGTCTCGTCCTCCTTCCTCTGAAGTCCTCAGCCATCCCCGGCCCCGACCTGGTGAAAGCTGGGGGCTGGGCTGGCCCCAGAACATTCTGTTCTTTTTTACACCACTGGCTGCCAGGCCAGGAATGTGTAATGTCCCCTATTGTGGTCACGGGTTGTAGGAATGTGGACACTGAGAGGCAGCGCAGGGGTCAAACAGGGCACTGTGGGCACAGCCCGGGAGCCCAAGAGCGGCAGTGACAGCGAGAGGCCCTGTGAGGAGGGGCAAGTGCCTCCACCACGATGTCCTGGCCCCCAGGAGGAAAAGGATGGGCTTGGCCTCCTCACGGGACCTTGGAAGGAAGAGCTAATCGGGAGGAGCCGTGGGTCCCCAGAACCTCTTTCCAAACTCAATCCTCTGGCTGGGCTTTGTGACATAGGCCTGGAATCAAGGTCTGCTGGGAGGCTGAGGCAGGAGGATTGCAAGTTCAAGCCCAGCCTGGGCAACCTAGCAACTCAACGACTCTGTGTTAATTTCAAAAAACATGAAAATGGTCTGGGGTTGTAGCTCAGTGTGAAGGGCCTGGTTCCATCCTCAGCACCCTCATTCCCTGCCTCCCTCGCCCTATACACACAAAAATTTAATCGAACAAGAAGATGGAGTTGGAAATGCAGAAATGCAGGAAGGGTCAGGGAAACCCCAGGGCACAGGACACACAGCAGGTCTGTGGTACCCACAGCTAGCGGGCCGGCCCCAGTGCTGATGGCTGGCTGCCACCCTGGGCCCTGACTGCCTTGCTCCTTACAACCCTTGTGTCCCGACAGGTCCTCCAGCAGCTGGCATGGAGCTCCTTGTTTGCTCTGACTTGCAGACACAAGCCCAGCCTGCCCTCACCGGACAGAGCCTGTGCAAAAGACAGGCCTACACCCATGTGGGTTCAGTGCAGGGTGAGGGCCAACAGGAGATAAGGACCCAACCACATCTGGAGGAGGAGCTGCGTCCGAGAGCAAGGTCAGGGAGGGGAGCACAGCAGGGCCCAACTTGACCTTGTGGCTATCTCTTGGGATTCCTTTACACTGAGTGACATCCCCAACCTATTCTAGTTTTGATTTTGGGACAGGGTCTTGCTAAGTCTCTTAGTTGCCCAGGCGGGGCTCAAATTTGTGATTCTCCTGCCTCAGTCTCCTCCTAGACTGCTGGGCGTCCAAGCTTGGGAATGGCTCCTGGGATGTTTTAGGAGGAGAGCTGTGCCCACTAGGGTGCCAGGATCCCAAGTCCTGGCCCGGTTGCTTACTTTGACACCTGTCTCAAAGCCTCCCTGGGGGTGGGGCAGCCTGAGGCCTTCATTTTTCAAGTGAAGCAGGTGATGTTCTCAAGGATAAGCCAGTTTCCAGATGTCCCAAAGCAACATAGCAGCAGTCTTATAAACAGAACTCAGGATTCTCCTCCTCTGGGGTTGGCTATTTAATGCTTTTGCCATTTCCTTTATTTATCTTATTTATTTATTTACTTATTTATTGAGGCAAGGTCTCACTCTGTAGTCTAGTTTAGTCCCAGACTCACTATGTAGCCCAGGCCTGGCTAGAACTCACAGCAATCCTCCTGCCTCAGTCTCCCAAGAGCTGGGATTATAAGTATTGGTCACCATGCCCAGGATTTTTTTCTTTTTCTTTTTGTACTGGGGATTGAACCCAGGGTCTTTGCTCTGAGCTAAACCCTCAGCCCCTTTTTCTTATTTATTTCAGACAGGATTTCACCAAGTCTCTGAATTGCCCAGGGTGAGCTCCAGTTTACAATCTTGCCTCAGCCTCCCAGAGTGCTGGGATTATAGGCCCGCACCTCTGGAACCAGCTGCCATTTCTGAGATAGGGTAGCCAAAGACTCACAGGCAATCTGGGGTCTCAGCTTTGTTGGTGATGATGTCACAGACTTGTAATCAGGGCTTCCCTGTGCCTGGACTCAAAGGCCAGGGAAGGCTTTTGGGTTATTGAGCTCTCTGGGTGCTAGAGTCTCTCCCTAGCTCTGTGCCTTGTCCCTGCCTCCCATCAGGACCAAGCCACCCCTCGATGTACCCTAGACTAGAGACCCTATGCACAGGCGGCAGGCTCCCCAGCAGGGTGACCCAGAGGATCTGAGAGGCTCCTCCCCACCTTGCCAGTTGGCCTGGGCGGCAACAGCCACTGCAAGCCATTTTCAGGGCTCTGGAGAAGAGCCGCAGGGCCAGATTTGGAGAGCGGGGCGATGCTGGCAGACAGGCCAGGGAGCAAGAGCAGCTCGGGACACAACACATCTGGAACGGGCTGGCATCAGAGCTTTATTTATTTATTCACTTACTTGTGGTTCTAGGGATTGAACACTGAGCTACATCCCCAGCCCATTTTTATTTTTGATTTTCAAGACAGGGCCTCTTGCTAAATTGCCCTGGCTAGCTGGACATGATGGCGCGAGCCTGTAATCTCAGCACTTAGGAGGCTGAAGCAGGAGGATTGCTGTGAGTTCGAGGCCACCTGGGCTACACAGCCAGTTCAGGGCCAACCGGACTACAGAGAGAGACCTAGCCTTAAAAAATGAAAATCACTCAGTCGATAGGACTGGGCTTGAACTTGCCATTCGCCTGCCTCAGCCTCCAAGATTGCTGGGATTATAGGTGCTACCCTGCCTAGCTCAGAGCTCCCCAAATACTATCCTTTTAAGTGCACAAATAAAAGACAGATACATTTGTGTTGCATTCACTGCCCAGCAATACAGCAGCCTGCAGAGCAATTGGGGCCCCTCAGGCCTGCCTCTTCCCCTCCCTCAGCCCTGGGACCCACAGGGATCTGCACATGTGTGGATACCCTTGTCTCTGCCTTTATAGACTTATATGTACTCTTTTTTTAAAAAAAAAATTAAATACCTAGTATTTTATAAGTTGGACCATGTTATGGATATTGTTCTATGACTTCTATTTTTACATTGAAGTTGTGATACTTCGGAAAAGATCTGTCCCTCTCTGACCCCATTGCACTGAAAAATGACAGGGCAGAAAGGGGTGGGTCAGGCAGCCCAGGTGGTCACAAAGGCCTTCCCTGCTAACAATATAAGAGGGAACTGAGGCCCAGAGAGGACAAGTGACTTGCTCATGAGGCAGAGCCACGCAGAGAGCCCAGCCTCTGCCTCTCTGAGCATGCTGGGCTTCCTGTTGTCCAGAGGAGTGAGGGGGACCCGGGGCTAATAGAGCTGGCCTCTCCTCCACCTCTCCCAGAGCCCCACCCTTCCTTCCTACCAGAGCTGCCTTCCCACCCAACTACCAGCCAGGATGCAGACCTCCGTGCAGCCATAAGCATGGGAAGCTTGCCAGGATAGAGCCCTTGCTGTGGGCCGAGGGGTGTAAACAGGAAGGTCTTCCTTTTATTTCTTCTCTGTAGTACTGGGATTGGACCCAGGGCCTTCCAACCCACCTACATTCCCAGCCCCGTTTGAGATTGTTGTTCTGAGACAAGGCCTTGCTAAGTCATTAAAGTCGCCCAGGCTGCTGAAATCACAGGCATGCATCCCCACACCTGGCTGGGAAAGGCTCCCTGACAGAAGGGGTGGCTCTCTCCTCTCTCCGCCGCACTCCCTCCCGAGACCAGAGTCTAGTTCTGACTGTTGTTCACTATCGCAATTCTGGTGTGTGTGGGTGCGTGCGCATGCACACATGCAGGTGGGTGTGCTTGCGCACTTCCAGGCTTATGCACATGTAGATCATATTATGAATTCTCTGAGGGCCAGAAATCAGGTCTTTTATCTTGGCGGCCAGAACTTCTACAGTGGTAAGTGTAGTGGTCCCCAACGTTTTGACAGTGGGGACCAACTTAGTTGGAGACCATTTTCCCAAGGATGGAAGGGTGGGGGATCGCGTGTTATGCACAGTCCACGGAGGATAGCTTTGTGATGACAGCAGCAGAAAGAGCAGAGCAAGGAACAACACTCCACCCCCTGTCGTTGTTAGAACCTGAAAGAGTGAGCTGGCAGAGTTGGGGGAGGAGCCTGTGTTGGGGGCGGAGCCTGGCTCCCTTCTCACGTGCTGCTCCCAGCTCATCTGGCCCATTCGCTCGGTCCTTCCAAGGCCACAGAACGGTGCCGATCTGCAGCCCAAGGGCCTGGGAACCCCTGGCCTAGCTGTCACTATTCACTGACCCACTCTTCACACAAGGACAGAATTAGCACTGCGCGTAAAGCCCAGGCTTTATCCTTGCCAGGGTGGGGTGGGGGAGGTGCCCTGAGAACCACACCTGACACCAAACGTCCTGGCTTCCGGGGCTATCCCATTCATTTATTGGAGGATTATTGACTTATCTAAGTCGTCTTCACTTAGTTCTTTTCAGACTCTATTCTTTCTAGGGTAAAAATGGATCACTTCAGTGCAGGTCTCTAGTGTGTGTGTGTGTGTGTGTGTGTGTGTGTGTGTGTGTGTGTGGTACTAGGGATTGAGCTCGGAGTCTTCACACTAAGTACATTCCCAGCCCATTTTTGATTTTGAGACAGGGTCTTCCTAAGTTGCCCTGGCTGGTCTCAAGCTTATGATCCCCCTGATTCATCTTCCCAGATGGCAGACATTCTAGGCCTGCACTTGCAGCTCTGTGGGCTTACTACAGAGCTATTTAGCCAGTGCGTGCTGGGTTTCATATGGGGGAAACAACGGTTATTTCCTCTTCACTAACAAAGTACAAATCTAAAAGGATGGACCAGAAAATTCCCCCTGCCATCCTTAGCCTGGAAGGACGCTTGGAGCTTCCAATGGAGATTTATCCCATGGTTAAAGCAGGGTCTTATGTTCTGTGTTTGTCTCACTGTGCAGTCCAGGCTGGTCCTAAACTCACAGCAATCCTCCTGCCTCAGCCTCCTGAGTGCTGGGATTTACAGGTGTGTGCCACTCCACTCAGTTTATGTAATGGTAGGGATTTGAACCCAAGGCCATGTGTTTGTGAGGCAAGAACTCTAACCACTGGTCTGTGCCCCCAGCCCTAGAACAGGGTCTTATGAACCTAAGCACCCCTGGCATTTTCCACAGATATTCTCTGTGCTGGGGGCTGAGCTCTGCATTGTGAGCTGTGTGGCAGTGTCTCTGGCCTCAATGGCAGTAGTACCTCCTGAGTAGCCAAAAATGCCCCAAGATATTGCCAAACAGGCAGTGCTGGTGGCACAGGCCTATCACCCCAGGGCTCTGAGAGGCTGAGGCAGGGGAAATCACAAGTTTGAGCCTAGCTGAGGCAACTTAGCCAAATCCTGTCTCGAAATAAAAAATAAAAATGAGCTGAGGATGTAGCTCAGCGTGAAACCCAGAGTGGCCCCATCCCTATTGTCTACTCCGCAAAGCAGGAGACATTGCCAAGGGGCTTCTTTTTTTTTTTTTTGAGACAGGGTCTCATTCATACCCAGGCTGGTCCTGAACTCACTGTGTAGCCCAGACTAGCCTTGGACTCACAAGAATCCTCCTGCCTCAGCCTCCTGGGTGCTAGGATTACAGGTGCACACCACCATGCCCAGTTTTATGTGGTGCTGGGGAATTGAACTCAGTGACTTGCATTTACAAGGCACGAGCTTTAAGCACTGTGCCATTCCTCCAGGCCTGCCAAGTGGCTTCTGAGGGATAAAGTCACCCAGGTGAGAATAACAGGGTGAGGAGCTGTCCCAGAGAAACAGCTGTGCTCTGTAGGGGCCCAATTCTCATCCTTGACATTCACTGCTCAGGGTTACCAGGCCTTCCTAAATGGCTGCTGGTGAGAGCATGCGGACTGGAACGAGCGAGAGAGGGAGGATACTGCAGAGGGCCTGTGGAAGTAGGACTCCAGGGACTCCCTGGGAGGGGGGCCGACCTGAGGGGCTGGGACGGGGCCAGTGCGACCCAGCGGACAGCAGCCAATCTTCAAGGACTCTGACCAGGGCTATAAAAGAAGTAGAGACCGCACCCTGAGTCACGGATTCGCCACCGCCACGTCTCCACCTTCTGCCGAGAGAAGGTGGCTAAGTGTTACAGTGGCCACAGTGAGTTGTGCCTGACCTGGTCCAGCAAACACAGCTGGACTTTCAGTGGAGAAAATACGTATTTATTTATTTATTTTGTGGTAATGGGGATCGAACTCAAGGCTTTCAACCTGACCTACTTCCCCAGCCCATTTTTATTTTTGAATTTGAGACAATGTCTTGGTAAGTTGCCCCGATTGGGTTTGAACTTGTGATTCCCCCCTTGCCTCAGCCACCCAGAACACGGAGATCACAGGCCTGCAGCCAGTGGAAGAAATTTAATAGAGGGGGCTGGTGACGCCTAGCATAAGCCAGGCCCTGAGTTCAGTACCAAGGAGACAGAGAGGGAGAGAGAGGGAGAGAGAGAGAGGAAGAAGAAGGAGGAGGAGGAGGAGGAGGTGGGAAGGAAATGGAGGGAAGGGTCACCGGTCACCGGAGTGACAGAAGGCTCAGGACCAAGAGGGGACCGTGTGGCAACTCCGGGGGCAGCCAAGCAGGAAGCAGCTCAAGTGTCCAAGGCTGGAAAGACGGGGCTATAGGTCGAGACGACCGGCCGCAGAGCCGCACGGCAGGCATCTCACAGGGGCGGCTGCCCAGCAGGATACGGGATCAGCAGGAGATGGGTGGCCGAAAGCAGGAACCAACCGCAGCCCACTGTCGGCGACGCCTTCCTGTTGTCTCCTCCTGCGCCCCCTACTGGCCGAACCGCGCAGGAGCCCGACAGAGAGCATGGGCGACGCAGTTGCAAGGAGTGACGTAGGGCAGAGCTGCGGAGAAGGGAGGGGACAGGTCTGCAGGTGACGGGCCGAAGAAGAGAGGTCCAAGGTGAAGTGACAGGCCAGGATCAAAGCCCGGACCTTAGGGCTGGGAGTCCTGAGAGCCGAAGTGACAGCTGGGACCCACAGTACAAAGACGGGCTCCGGGTCAGCCAGCAATGGCCGAGGACAGCCTGACAAGTGATTGCTTTCACTAGGAGGGGCGCAGAGCAAACTCTCACAGTGGGAGAAACATCTGGGCCAGAGGAACAGCACAGAGGTTACAGCCCTTGCCTAGCAAGCCTATATGGCCCTGAGTTCAATTCCCCAGCATGAGTTGGGCATGGTGGTGCATGCCTGTAATCCCAGCACTTGGGAGGCTGAGGCAGGAGGACTGCCATGAATTTGAAGCCAGCCTGGGCTACATAGAGAGACAGGACCAGCCTGGACTACAGAGTGAGATTCTGTCTCAATAAATAAATAAATAAATAGAAAAATTGTTTTTTGAGACAGGGTCTTTATAGCCAGGCTGGTCCTGAACTCACTATACAGCCCAGGATGGCCTTGGACTCACAGTAATCCTCCTGCCTCAGCCTCCTGAGTGCTTGGACAACAGGCGTGTGCCACCATGTCCAGCTTTATATGGTGCTAGGGAATTGAATTTAGGGCCTTGTGCTTGCAAGGCAAGCGCTTTAACCACTGTGCCATTCCTCCAGCCCCAGAAATTTTTATAAAATAAAAAGGATACATAAGAATATACAAAAATAACATGGGATGCTGAGGCAAAAGGACCACAAGTTCAAGCCCAGCCTAGGCGACTTAACAAGACCCTATCTCAAAATAAAGAAGGGCGAGCTGGGAATGCAGCCGGTGAGAATGCCTTGCCTTCAGTGCCTAGTACCCCCCAAAAGAGAGTGTACACAAAAGGGAATTCACCAACCCCTATGGCGGATTCATGTCGTTTATGCACTTCATTGTGTAGATGTTTTACCTGAATTAAAAGAAAAAGAATCTCTGTCTTTTAGAGTAAATCCTGAAATGTTTTCAAAGCAGATGAAATGACGCTTGGGATTGCCTCACATAATCAAGAGGGATTTGTACAGTGTAGGAAATGTTGGTGTGGAAGGAGGGGGATGGCAAAAGAAGATGGCCCCGGGTCAAGGGGGGCAGGCACAGCCATACCAACGTTATTTCTCTCCTGTTGTTTATTGTGTTATGAAATCTCCATAATAAAAAAGTAAAAAAGAATAAAGGGGAGGCCGAGTGTAATCCCAGCACTTGGGAGACTGAGGCAGAAAGATTGCTGTGAGTTCAAGGCCAGCCTGGGCTACACAGTGAGTTCAGGACCAGCCTGGACTATAGAGAGAGACTCTGTTGAAGAAGAAGAAGAAGAAGAAGAGGAAGAAGAGGAGGAGGAGGAGGAGGAGGAAAAGGAAGAAGAAAGAGGAAAAAGGATCCCAGGCTGCTACATTTGTTTTTATTTAAGTATTCCAGGGAAGCCAGGCCTAGTGACATAAACCTGTTATCCAAGAACTCTGGGAGGCTGAGGCAGGAGAATGACACAAATTCAAGCCCAGCCTGGACAACTTAGCAGCATAGTCCTTGTCTCAAAAGAGCAGGGGATGTGAAGGCCCTGGGCTCCATCACCACCAGCAAAAGAAAAAGGAAAAAATAGAAGAGAAAGGGAGAGGAGTTCTTGGTGAGTCTAGGCCTAAACCCCTACACCTAGAAGAGCAGCAGCCCTGAGCAGCATGGCCGCTTGGACAACCCTTCACCCCCCCCACCAGGCACTGTGGGCACCCCTATACACAGCCACAATACCAAGCAGGTGCTCAGCCAGCCTTCTCATCCCCCCCCCCACAACCCCAACCAGGGGTCTGGAGCCACAGGACCAGCTGGTGGGGTGGGGGAGTGCTGAGCAGTGCTCCTCAGCCGGGGGGAGGGGGGCAGTGCCTGGGGAGCCAGCTGAACAGAAGAAGCCACTCGTCCCAAATAGAATCTCCGAGTCCCAAGCGGGCAGCTGGGACATGGCTGTTTCCTCCACAGCCAGCTGAGCAATGGGGACAGTGTTCAAATGCTGTAAATATATGCACCTGGCACGTGGCAGATGTCCAGCTCTGGGCCAAGTTCTGCAAGCTAGTCCAGGCCACCACAGAGCCCACAGCCTGGCGGGAGCAGGTCTCGGGTGGAGAAGCCTGGACCAACCCCAGGGAGCCCTTCAAGACAGGCAAGGACAGCTACCTGGGGGCCACACAGCCAAGTGGGTGGCCAAGGAACTGCCAAATCACTGTGCTGACAGGAGGGTCACAGGGACAGAGGGAAGGAAGGAGCTGGACATGAGGCAGGCCAGGGTAGGTGGCCGTGCTACCTGGCGCCCAGTTTTCTCCTGAACATCGGGCACCGTACTGGATGGGCTCTTGGCTTCCACGGCTGGTGTTCTCAAAGGCCCATGGGAGAGGCATCTGGAGCCGGCTGCCAGCTGTCACCACTGCTCAGGAGCCCAGCCAGCACACGCTCCCCATGCTCTTACCCACACAGCAGCTTGGAGGGACAGCCCACTCTGCTTGCTCAGGTCTCCTGCAGTGCCCACCAGTGTGTAGGCTGGGCTGGGTCAGCAGGGGGCAGTCTTGTCTGGCTGCTTGGTGGTACCCCAGGGTACCATAAGAGGTCATCCACGGGGCCAGAAGTACAGCCGTTAGAGTGCTTGCCTCGCATGCTCAAGGCCCTGAGTTTGATTCCCAGCATCACATAAAAATTAGTTAGGTGTGGTGGAGCATGCCTGTCACCCCGGAACCCAAAAAGCTAAGGCAGGAGAACTGCTGTGAGTTCGAGGCCATCCTGGTCTACACAGTGAGTTCAGGACTAGCTTAGACTACAGAACAAGATCTTGTTTTAAAAAAAAAAAGTCATAGCACTCTGGGAGGCTGAGGCAGGAGGATCACAAATTCAAGCCCACTCTGAGCAATTTAGCTACTTAATGAAAACTTCTCTCAAAATTAAATATTTTCCTAATTATTTGGTTTATTTATTTATTTATTTATTTATTTGAGACAGGGTCTCGCTATGTAATCCAGACTAGCCCTGAACTCTCTATGTAGCTCAGGTTGGCCTCAGACTCACAGCAGTTCTCACGCCTCATCCTTCTGTTGGGATTACAGGTGCGCTTCAGGTGTGCCACACCCAGCTTCAAAACAGAAAGTTTAAAAATGGGCTGAGATACAGCTCTGAATGAAAAAGGTTCTTGGGTGCAGGTCCCAGCACTGAAAAAGTCACGGAGCAGGTCAGTGCGCCCCACCTCCCTGCCAAGGGGCCTCTGAGCCCCCCAGGATGCATCTGCTAGCCCCCCGACTCCACTTCAGGCACTGTCAGCCCCGTGCTTTTGGATGTTCAGATGCGGCTCTCGCTCTCTCGCTGTCCACGACTCCATCTGTTCCCCATCAGCTCCGCCCCGGCCGGGCTCCTGGGGGCCGAGGCTGTCCCTGGCCCGTCTCCCCTTCCCACCAACCGGGCCTGCCCCTGCAGCCCTCCAGTCCCGGCTTCCCACGAAGGGAGGAGGCCCTGTTCCGGGCCTGCTGCCCTCACGTGTTTTCCCGTCCACCCCTCCCGCCCGCCCGCTCGGAGGAGGCCGCCAAGCCTGTTCCTCTTCCCCGTGCGACTGCGATTGCGACAGGCCGGCCTTAGCTCCCAGCGCTCCCTGTCCCCGCCCCGCGGCAGGCCGTCCCACTCCCACTTCCTGAGGCCGGAGCTGGAGCCCTGGAGGCCAGGCCCGGCCGCTCCCGGCCCCTAGGGGGGCACATCGCCCGGCCGCTGGGCTTGGGAAGTCGCCGCTGCTCTGGCCGGCTGGCCTTCCTGCCTTCCCACCAGGCTACCCCTGGCTGCTCCGGGGGGCAAGTGGCCGCCATGTGCCCGCCTTGGGCCACTTCTGCCTGTGGCCTGGCCTGGGGGGCACTCCTGATGGGTCTTTGCGGGCTGATGGCTGTGTCCGAGCCTAGGCTGGTGAGGAAGGGGCCTGGGGGACGGGGTGGGGAGCCAAGGGTGCTCAGGCCCCCTCTCTCCAGCCCTCTTCCCTCCCCAGCTGACCCCCCCCCCCCCAATTCCTTCTCTCCAAGGTGCTCCCATACCGCTCCCAGAACCAGACATGCCGGGACCAGCAAAAGGAATACTTCGAGCCCAAGCATGGCGCCTGCTGCTCCCGCTGTCCCCCAGGTGAGAGGCAATGGCCCCGGGACCGTTGGGAGGCCACCGCCCCTGTGGATCCAAGGGAAAGTGCACCCCGTTCCCCAGGAAGCTGGATGGCAGGGCGGGCAAGCAGGAATCCCGCCCGGCATGGACCCATGCAGCGGCTGACATCTGCCCACTTCTCCGGGCCCTGTCCTTCACCTCACCGGGAGGCAGGTGGATAGCCTTGGGGACAAAGGGGACAGAGAGCCTGAGGTGGGCCCTGGCCTCCTCACGTCCTAGGCACCTATGTCAGCGCTGCATGCAGCCGCAGCCGAGACACAGCCTGCACCACGTGCCCTGAAAACTCCTACAACGAGCACTGGAACCACCTTCCCATCTGCCAGCTGTGCCGCCCCTGTGACACCGGTGAGTGGGGCCAGTCCCTGGGGGAGGCAGGCCTCCTGGACGCAGCCGGCCGCTGAGCACCCCTCTCCCCGCCAGTGCTAGGCTTCCACGAGGTCACACCCTGCACCCGCACACAGAAGACGGGGTGCCGCTGCAGCCCGGGAATGTTCTGCGCCCATCGGAACGACCTTGAGTGTGTGTACTGTGAGCTACGTGTGGACTGTCCACCTGGCACTGAAATGGAGTTTAAAGGTCAGAGGGCACAGAGGGCAGGCAGGGAAAAGAGGCTGCGAGTCCCTGGTGACCCCCTAGGTAGCTCTCTCTGGCACAAACTTCTCTCTCTCTCTCTCTCTCTCTCTCTCTCTCGCTCTCTCTCTCTCTCTATCTTTTCAGGCAGGGTCTTGCTTTATAGTCCAGGCTGGTGATGAACTCACTGTGTAGTCCAGGCTGGTCTTGAACTTACAGCAGCTATCTTCCTGCTTCAGCCTCCCGGGTGCTGGAATTACAGGTGGATGCACCATACCCAGCTAACTGTTGTGCAATACTGGGTGATCAGGCCCAGGCTCCGTGCATCCCAGGCAAGCACTCTGACCACTGAGATGTGCCCAGCCAAGGTCTCTCCTCATTCCCTGCTCGAGGCTCACAGAGCTGGGCTGGTGGCACAGCCTGTAATCCCAGCGCTCAGACAAGCTGCAAGTTCAAGCCCACCTGGGCAGCTTAGCCACCGAGGAAGACCCTGTCTCAAAAGAAAAAAGAAGAAAGGCTCACCGAAGGGACCTGTGGGCAGGTGCAGCTACAGGCTGGGGGAGCCGGGCAAACAGGAGGCTGCCCGTGGGCTCCAGAGGAGCTCAGCCGGGCATTCTTTGGTCCTCTCACCCTGGCTGACTTGCCTTCTCTTGCCAGATGCAAATGGGGACACTGATATCATCTGTGTCCCTTGTAAGGAAGGGCACTTCCAGAATGGCTCCTCTTCCACCGCCCGCTGCCAGCCCCACACCAGGTGAGTGTGCCCCTGACCATGGGCTCACCCGGCCATTTCTGCCACCTCTGTCTCCCTTTGGCTGAGCACTGGTGGACGGGGCTCACAGTCTTTTCCTGTGCAGGTGCGAGGACCTTGGCTTGTTGGTGGTGGCTCCAGGCACCACCCAGAATGACACACACTGCAGAAGTCCCCCAGAGCCACTGCCTCCTGGAAGGCCAGGTGAGGCGCCAGGGCGGGGTGGGCAAGGCAGGGCCCTGGGAAAGTATCTACGTGCTTTTTATCTGAAAAATGGGGAAAATATGAATTCTTCTTCCCCAAATTAGAACAAGAAGAAAAATTCCTTAAAAAGAAATTGGAGGGGGCTGGAGGAATGGCACAGTGGTGAAAGCACTTGTGTAGCAAGCGCAAGGCCCTGAGTTCAATTCTCCAGCACCACATAAAGCTGGGCGTGGTGGTGCACACCTGTAATCCCAGTACTCGGGAGGCTGAGGCAGGCAGATTGCCAAGTCCAAGGCCAGCCTGGACTACATAAATAGTTCAGGTCCAGTCTGGGCTACAGAGCGAGACCCTGTCTCAAAAAAGGGGGTGGGGGCTGGTGGAACAGTACAGCAGTTAGCGCTTGCCTAGCAAGCACAAGGCCTGGAGTTCCATTCCCCAGCAGCACATAAACTGGGCATGGTGGTGCATTCCTATGATCCCAGCACCCAGGAGGCTGAGGCAGGAGGATCGCTGTGAGCTGGATGCCAGTCTGGGCTCCACAGTGAGATCAGGACACACCTGGACTACAGAGACTGTCTCAAGAAAGGAATTGAAGCTAGGCATAGTAGTACACACCTATAATCTTAGTATTCTGGGAGGCTGAGGCAGGAGGATCGAAAATTTTAAGCTTAGCCTGGGCTAATTAGTGACTTAGTGAGGCCCTGTCTCCAATAAAGGATAAGAAGGAGCTGGGGATGAGCTCAGTTTGAAGGCCCTGGGTTCCATTCCCGACTCCAAAATATATATAGGTGCATCCCTAGGCTGGTTTCCTTACACACACATATGCGATTTTCTGAGCTATGATGTTAATGCCAACAGCCCCGTACACTGAGATGCAGCTGAAGTGGGCGTCATCCTGGACCCGCTTCAGGCATGTAGCCTCTCACTACACGGAATGCCTCATCGTTCAGCTGCACACTTTTTTTCCCTGTGGTCCTGGGGGTGGAGTCTGGGGCCTTCGCACTGAGCTGCATCCCAGCCCATTTTTAGTTTTGATGCTGAGACAGGGTCTTGCTAAGTCACTAGATTGCCCAGGCTGGGCTGGAACTTGCCACCCTCCCGCTTCAGCCTCCCAGAGCACAGGGATGACAGCCCTGTGACACCAGCCCACTGGTCTCTACTTGTTGGCGAGGTGACCCCCCATGGACTCGCTCCTGGCGTTCTCCTACGGACTGATTATTTTTCTAGTCTAGTGGATTTGACCACAAGACATTTCTGACAACCATAATCCTTACTAATCGGCAGAGTTTATTAGCTTCTTCAAATTACCAAATATTACTAATTATACCTTCTGGTTTTGTTTTATTTAAATCAGGATCTCACTCTTTAGTCCAGGTTGGTCCTGAACTCGCCTGGTGTCAAACTCATGGCAGTCCTCCTGCCTCAGCCACCTGAGAGCAGGCATACCCCACCACACCCAGCTAATTTTTATGTGGTGCTAGGGAGTTGAACCCAGAACCTTGCACATGTGAGGCAGGTGCTTTAACCACTGAGCTACACCCCAGCGCTGCATCTCCTATTTATGGAGCACTATGTGCCTCTTTCCCATGCACACCCTCATGTCGGCCTCTCACCGAGGCTCTGAGTAGGTCCTGTGACTCCCCTCGCTAAGCCCAGGGCAGTGCGCAGGGATTTGCCCCAGATCGCCCAGTTTTAACTAGTGTTACCGTACCTGTTCTTTCTACCCCAAAGCCCATGGCATAATTTACACACACTATAGGAAGTTGGAGAAGTCCAGCCAGCTGGTGGTGCAGACGAGTCATCCCCGTACTCTGGAGCTGAGGCAGAAGGA
The DNA here is from genome assembly GCA_004027205.1 of Ctenodactylus gundi. Classification (NCBI taxonomy): domain Eukaryota; kingdom Metazoa; phylum Chordata; class Mammalia; order Rodentia; family Ctenodactylidae; genus Ctenodactylus; species Ctenodactylus gundi. Next base: position 106,629 of record PVKB01004351.1, on the reverse strand, counting down.
TGGCAAGTTCCAGCTCCACCTGGGCAATTCAGTGACTTAGCAAGACCCTGCCTCAAAAAACATATTTTTTAGAAAGAGCTGAGGATGGAGTTCGGAGTGGAAAGCCTTCCTTGGACCAATCCTCAGTGCTGCAAAAGTAAAATTAAATAAAATAAAAACTCAGATAAACCACAGAACCATTAGTTAGCTTAGCTATTCTTAATTTTTTGGTGTGTATCCTCTCAGACATCTTTCTATGTGTGACTGTATATATCAGGTTTTTTTGGCTAGGGGCATAGCTCAGGGGTTAAAGCACTTGCCTAGCAGCACAAGGATCATAGTTCAATTCCCCAGCACCACGTAAGCCAGGCGTGGTGGTGCACACGGTAATCCCAGTACTCAAGAGGCTGAGGCAGGAGGATTGCCATGGCTTTGAGGCCAGCCTGGGCTCCATAGTGAGTTCAGCACCAGCCTGGACTACAGAACAAGTCCCTATCTCAAAAAATATTTTCTCACTAAAAGTGGAATAATTTTAATATTCTCTAATTAGAGTGTTTTTTGTTGTCTTTTTTTTTTCTTTTTATTATTTATTTATTTTGAGACAGGGTCTCTCTCTGCAGTCCAGGCTGATCCTGAACTCACTATGTAGTCCAGGGTGGACTCCAGGGTCCAGGGTGTAGTCCAGCAATCCTCCTGTTTTAGCCTCCCGAGTGCTGGATTACAGACATGTGCCACCATGCCCAGCTAACCTGATTTTTAATCAGTAATGTACCATAAATATTTGCCTGTGTCCTCTTAGATTTTTTTTTTTTTTTTGAGACAGGATTGTGTTCCATAGTCCAGGCTGGTCCTGAACTTACTATGTAGCCCGGCCTGGCCTCAAAGTCACAGCAATCCTCCTGCCTCAGCCTCCTGAGTGCTGGCATTACAGGCGTGCACCATCACACTGAGTTTATTCGGTGTTAGGGAATTGAACCCAGGGTCTTGTGTTTGCTAGTCAAGCACTTTAACCACTAAGCCATACCCCCAGCCCCAGAACTTTTAACTATATTATTGAACATACCTGGTATTTTAGAGCTGGAATTGAAGAATAAAAGCACTTTATATATGAAAAGTTGAAACCTAAACAGGTGGAATGACTTAAAGCCACCCTGCAGGGCAGGAACCCAGGGACCGCTGGTACAGTTTCCCTGATCCTGTAACACCCCCTAGGGTGCAGACTTAGGTGAGTGAATCAGGAAGGATAGAAATAAATCCCAGGGTAGTGACACGTACAGTGGCGTGTGCCTATTATCACAGCTACTTGGGAAGCTGAAGCAGGAGGGTCACAAGTTTGAACCCCCTCTATGCAATTTAGCAAGATCTCGTCTCAAAGTTAAGGGGGCTGGCAACGCCGCTCAGTGGTAGGGCTCCCCTGGGTTCAGTCCCTAGTTCTACAACAAACAAACAAAAAAGAAAACACGAAGAAAAACTCAGGACCCGATGGAGAACACCTGTAATTGTAGCACTCTGGGAGGCTGAAACAACAGGATCACAAGTTTGAGCCCAGTGTAGGGTAACTTAGCGACTTCATGACACCTTGTCTCAAAATCAGAAATAGGATTGGGCTGGGGACATAGCTCAGGGTGAAGATCCCCAATACCAAAACACAAAATAACAACAGCAATTAAAACCCCCTCCCAGTATACAAATGCCCACCCTTCCTAACCTTCCTCAGGTGACAGTGGCAGGCACCATGAACTTCACCCTGTTGATGGCCAGCGGAGGCCCATAGAGTGACATTAGCCACAGCTGCACATCAGAGTCAGTGACCAAATCCCCAGCGTCTTTCTGCCCCTCCTGGTAGCTGCCTGAGCAGTGGGTGGAGAACGTGGTGGCCTGCTGTCCCAGGTGGCCACAGGCAGGGCTCAGCAGTGGGGCTCCCGTCAACCGCCCCTTCCTGCAGGCACACAAGGCCGAGCCCAGCTCCTCCAAAGCGGCCCCTGTCTACGGGGGCCAAGTCCATAGAAAGGTGACTCTACCCTGCGGCTGAGACCCCAAGCCCCGCCCCCTCACTTCCGGTCCTAGAAAACCAACTACCCAGTCTCCCGCATTTGCGTCCAGGATGCCCCATCCTGGTCTCTGAACGAAAGAGTACTGCGGCCCGAGGGCTTCCCTGCCAGCAGGAGCTCGCTGGCTCCTCCCTCCCGCTCCCTGGCACTAGCTCTGAAGTCTGGTCAGAGGAAGAAAGCTGCTCCCCCTTTCTCCCTCTGGGCTGCTCAGAGAACTGGGAGTTCCTTCTTGGCCCCTGTCCCTTCCCTCTGGCCAGCGGTCACCTCCTCCCTGTCTGCTGTCCAGCAGGAACCATGCTGGTGCTGGCTGTCTTGCTGCCCCTGGTCGCCCTCCTGCTGCTCACCACTGTCCTCGCGTGCGCCTGGAAGAGCCACCCGTCTCTCTGCAGGAAGCTGGGTAGGAGGGAGCCGGGCCTCTGTCCCCGCTGCAGGGCTCACGGCGGGGCTGAGAAGGGGTACACAACTTGCCCGGGGAAGACCTTACCCCCTCTGTGCCCTGAAGATTCCCCTCTCCAGTCTTCAGCCCCGTACTCCGAGGCTGGGGACACAGGTGCCAGCACCCTCTTCCTCTGGGACCCCGGGTGGGCCGCAGCCTCGCTGGAGGGCGGGCGGTGGGCGCTGCGTCTCGAGGCCGCTCACCGTTGCATTGTGCATTGCAGGATCCCTGCTCAAGAGGCACCCGGAGGTAACCAGAGAGGTGGGGCAGGCAGCCGGGCAGAGGTGCCGGGGGGCAGTGGCTAGGGTGCCGCCAGTGGGGCAGGGGAGGGAGAGGGCGGCCTGCAACTTCCCTCAGCCACATGGGTAGTTACTGAGCGTGCCCTGTGCCAGGCACGGTGCTAGGCACTGGGGGTGCAGCTGTCAGCAGAGCAAAGTACTTTTCATACTAATGGAGCAAGAATAAACTTCAGTATGTGTCAGGTGGTGACACTAATAAATACGTCAGGGAAGGGGACAGCGAGGGACTGTGGCCTCCACCCAGCCCACTTTGTAGTTTTGATTTTTGAGACAAGGTCTTGCTAAGGTGCTAAGGTGCCCATGCTATACTGGAACTTCCCATCCTCCTGCCTCAGTCTCCCAGAGTGCTGGGGTGACAGGCCTGCACCCCTGGGCCTGCTGATTCATCGGTATTTGAATGGAGCACTGATGAAGTGAGGGAGCCAGCCAGGGAGCTGGGGAGAGCATCCAGGAGGCAGAAGCATCAAGTGCAAAGGCCCTGAGACAGAGGGGCAGGATCAGGAGCAGAGGGGGACAGTGAGAGGCCAAAGCAGGGAGTCAGGTGTGGGAACCAAGGGAAGAGGTAGTCGGGGCCCCTTGTCATTGGCTGATTCTCTGCCTCTCTTCCACAGGGAGAGGATCCCCCCTCCTGCCCCGCTCCAAGAGCCAACCCTTTTCCTGACTTAGTAGAGCCACTCCTGCCCATCTCTGGAAATGTGTCCCCGGGCCCTGCCGGGCCCCCTGCCGCCCCGGCTTTGGAAGAGGTGACGCTACATCAGCAGCGTCCACTGGTCCAGGCCAGGGAGCTGGAGGCCGAGCCCGGGGATCAGGGTCAGGTGGCCCACGGTGAGCCTGGGTGTGAGTGCAGGCCGCTGGGTGGGGGAGGAGACTTACCAAAACACAGGTGAGACAGACAGAGAGACAGGGACAGACCTGAGGAGAGTCCAAAAAACCCAAAACAAGGAACGTACCCAGAGCCCAAGAAGCCAGTAGCAGTACGAGGGTCTGGAGAGGGAAGCCTGTCCCTCACCATGGCCTCACCCTGTCCCCCTTCCCACAGGTGCCAATGGCATTCACGTCACTGGAGGCTCTGTGACCGTCACTGGCAACATCTACATCTACAACGGGCCAGTGCTAGGGGGAGCGCGAGGCCCTGGGGACCCCCCAGCTTCCCCTGAACCTCCGTACCCCACTCCTGAGGAGGGCACCCCTGGCCCTTCCCAGCTGTCCACACCGTACCAGGAGGATGGCAAAGCCTGGCACCTGGCTGAGACAGAGACACTGGGGGGCCACGCCCTCTGACGGCATCCCGGGAACAACTTGGTCACCCATGCTGGGTGGTGTCCTGCGATGCACGGAGAAGAGGGGCCTCCCCCAGAGCACCTCCTCTTCCCCACCCTGAAGCCGCTGCACCCACACAGGGTCTGGGAAGGGCCTGGGCGCCCCGAGTCCCAGCCCTAAGGAGCCTGGCTCAGGCACTTCTTAGAGAGCAGGGCCGGGCACTAGCTGGGGACAGTGCCCCCCAAGGACTCTCACCTTGCCTGAGTGACACTGCCACCTCCGAGCAGACCCACTGCCCGTGGGAGCTGCCCCACTCAGCGGGGCACAGACAGGGCAAGTGATGCTCAGGCGCCTGCCACAGCTGTCCACGTCCCACGCATGGCACAGAGGGGAGCGGGCACATGGTCACACTCCAGGACACCACTAGGACCTTAGGACTCATGGTGCTTGTCCTAAGGCTTCCAAGGCTGCCTCGAGGGTCCATATGTCATGTGGACAGAGGTGGGCCCTGGATGAAGCTGAAGGTGTATCCTGCCCGTTGCCTCCCAGAGGAGGGGAAACTGAGTCAGTGACAACCAGGGGCTTGGGTAGGTCCCCTCGGTATGGGAGAAGTTTTGGGATGGAGAAAAAGGACGGGTGTATTTATAAGTTGTAACCACATGCAAATAAAAAGATCCAGACTCAGATACTCTATTCCCTTGGGGTCTGTGGCACAGTATTAGCCCGCGGGGGGGTGGGGGAGTGGGGTGCAAAGTTCACCATGTCAAAATAGAATCCTACAAAGGGGCTCCCCCAGGGACGTGCGGGTGTGGCACAGATGCTAATGATGTTCGCCAACAGTGTGCCAGCAAGTGTGAGATGTGATCTAAAAATATGGTGAATGTTTACATTTTTAAAATTTATTGCAGCTGGGAGTGTGCTTAATGGTTAGAGTGCTTGCCTAGCAAGCTCAAGGCCCCGGGTTCAATCCCCCAGCACCACCTAAGCTAGACGTGGTGGCTCATGCTTGTAACCCCAGCATTCAGGAGGCTGAGGCAGGAGGACTGCCATGTATTTGAAGCCAGCCTGGGCATCAAAAGACACATTGCCATAAATCCCATCGGAATCCTCCTGCTGTCTTCAAACCTTGAACTTGTCATCTTCCTACCTCAGCTGTCCAGAGTGCTTGGACCACAGGTCTGCGCCACCCAGCCAGGAGATATATATATATATATATATATATATATATATATATAATATTTTAATCAGCCCTTGTGCCCTGCGTGTCTTACAACAGTAACGTCTTCAATCCTTAAAACAACCCTGTGAGGCACGTCCTGCTCTTATTTACCAAGAGAGGAAACTGAGGCACAGAAAGGTTAAGCAGTTTGCCTACTGCAGCTGCAAGTGTAAAGCTGGGTTGTGAGCCCACCTGGTCTGGCTTTAGATCAGGGGTCCCCAGTCTCCCGTGCCGCAGGACTGACACACAGGCCCATGGCCTTGGAGGGTCCAGGACTAACGGAGGAGAGAGGGGAGCTGCTACGGAAGCCCCGCTCCCATCAGCGCACTCCCGATCAGGTCTGACGCCACTGCTGATTGACAGGAGACCAGCTCACTCTGGCCTGCAGCTGCTGCCGCTCTGTCAAGACTGTCCGCTCACAACCTGCTACAGAACAAGTGCCCGCCTCCTTGGGAGAGCGGGCCTCAGCTAAAGCCACCCAGGGTGGCAGAGGTTGGTCACCAGAGCGCTAGATGTAATAAAAACTTCATATACCTGGTGGGAGGAATAGCACAGGAGTTAGAACACTTGCATAGCAAGCACACAGCCCTGAGTTCAATTCCCCAGCACCACATAAACTGAGCATGATGGCACAGCCTATAATCGCTGCACTCAGGAGGCTGAGGCAGAAGATTTGCTGCATTCGAGGCTGGCCTGGCCTCCATAGTGAGTTTGGGATCAGCCTGGACTGCAAAGCGAGATTCTCTCTCTCAAAAAAATGTTCGTTAACAACAGCCCTCCAGAACTTGTTAGGCTGGGTTGGGGGAGGGGCGGCAAGGGACGGCGAGGAGCGGGAGGTTATTTTTAGTTTTGCAGTGCTGGGGACCTGCCAGGGTCTTGTGTGTGGCAAGTGCTCCACTGATCAGCTGTCCCTGTGGCCCCCAGGATCCATTTCCTTTTCTTCCTCTCCCTGCCCCCGGCCCATGGCAGTGGCACTGACGATTGAACCCAGGGCCTTCACTACATCCCCATCTCATTTTTATTTTTTGTTTTGAGACAGGATCTTCCTGAGCCATTAATTTGCCCAGGCTGGGCTCAACCTTGTGATCCTCCTGCCTCAGCCTCCTAGGGTTCTGGGATGACAGGCCGGTGCCACCTGCCCAGCTCCAATTTCTCTCCACAGCAGGCAGGCCAGCAGCCTCATTCAGACCTCCTGGATTTCCTCGGGTGCTGATTCTCCATCGACTCACAAATCCGGCCACAGGCCACCGCGCAAAGTGAATTGGTTTCCGGAGTCTGGGCAAAGTTGTGCACCTGGGACAGGCTGAGTTCATGTCCTGCTCTGAGAAGGCGTCTAGACCGCCTCCCTTTGGCTCAAGAGAACTCACGTCAGTTCTGGTCTCATTTTATTTTTCCTCAAAAAGAACTTTAAAGCTTCTCTGGTGTAAGGCTTGATGGCACAGGCCTATAATCCCAGCACGCTGGGAGGCTGAGGCAGCCTGGGCAACTTAGTGATTTAGTGAGAACCTGTCTCAAAACAGAATTTTTAAAGTGGCTGAGACTGGGACATTCCTGCCATCCCAGCAGGTGTTGGGAGACAGGAGGATCACAAGTTTAAGCCCAGCCTGGGTTACCTAGTGAGTTCAAGGTCAACTCACTAATAAGACCCCGTCTCAAAAAAAGACGGGGGTGAGGAGAGGACCGCAGCAACCCTGGCGGTGTAAGTCAGTGGTTAGAGCACTGGCCTAACATACACAAGTCCCTGGGTTCAATCTCCTGCACCACATAAAAATTAGCAAGGCATGGCGGCACATGCCTGTTATCTCAGCACTCAGGAGGCTGAGGCAGGAGGACTTCCATGAGTTCAAGGCCAGCCTGGGCTACACAGTGTGTTCAGGACCAGCCTGCACCACAAAGCAAGAACTGTGTACCAGGCATCAAAAAAAAAAAAAAAAAAAAAAAAGGCAGGAGGTAAGAGGACAGAGGATGCAGCTCAGTGTGAAGGCCCAGGTTCAATCTCCAATAATAATAATAATAATAATAATAATAACCTAATGCTCTATTAACAAACGTTTGTCCTCATCAGCCCCATGCTGGTGCCGTGAAAGATGGCCCAGGGAGCAGCCGCCAACGGACGGCCCTTCCATAAAAGGCCAGGGTTGTGAGTCCAGTTAGGTTCCCCGTTGCTGGAGTTCGTCAAGACAGCGTGGCAGCCAGCTGCGCCCTCCAGGACGCCTGGGGCCGAGCAAGGGTTATTTAAGGTTGACTGTGAAGGTATGGAATCCAGCGCTCTTTGTGAGAAAGCTAGGGCGGTGAGCTGTGTCGTGTGTCGTGTGTGTGTGTGTGTGTGTGTGTGTGTGTGTGTGTGTGTGTGTGTGTACAGTGGTATAATGTCTTCCTAGCCTGGGGCTGAGTGTCTCTTAGATCCATTCCTACCCATGTGCTGTATCGTTGCTACAGAGGTAAGATTTTTTTTTTTCTTTAACCCAGCAACCCTCTGCACTTTTCCATCATTTGCAGTAAGTTTCCGGCCTGCTCTCTAAGGTCACCCTCTCCTGTCCTCGTTACATTCTCATTGCTGACGGGACGGGACACCCAACATCTACAACTCTAAGGTAGATCTACTTTAGCTCACAGTTTTGGAAGGTCACAGTCCATTCACGGGTGGGTGTCTGGAAAACGGTGGAGTCACCGGGCGGGGCCAGAGCCACAGCTGAGGTCAGAGCTTCCCATAGCACAGCAGGACAGAGCCAAGTCTGGGAGGCGGGCCAGAACCGGCACACGCCCCTCCAGGTCAGGCCCAAGCGCCTGCCTCCTGCAGCCAGCCAGGCCCACCCCCAACAGGGCAGAGCATCCAGGGCTATGTGAGGCTCTGGGGGCACTCCAGACCCAAGCCACACACTATGAACAATGCAAAACATTGCTCCTGCCTAATTTTTAAGTTTCGCGGGGCTGGGGCATAGCTCAGTGGGTAGAGCAGTTGCTTAGCACGCACAGGGCCCGGGTTCAGTTCTCCTGCACCGCACTAGACACTAGCCAGGCGAGGCTGTGCACACCCATAATCCCAGCCGGCACTGAGAGGCTGAGGGGTCAGGGAGTGCCGTGAGTCCAAGGCCAGTCTGGGTTCCACAGTGAGTTCAGGACCAGCCTAGACTAGAGGGCAAGACCCTGTCTCAGTAATAACAATAATAATAATTTTCGTATTTCTTGGATTTTAAATCATGCCTACTGCGCTGCTGAGGGCCTTCAGAACAGTGTTAAACTGTACTAGGCCCTCTCCCTGTTGCTTATTCAACGGCAACACGGTTAGTATCTTCTCATTAAGCAGAAGACAAAACAGAGAGGCTGACCTGAGGCGGAGGAAGCATCGGCATCTCCCCAGCTGGTCATGACCCAGAGTGAGGAGCAGAGAGTTGGAGGGACAGGTGGCCCGAGGGCACCCCACAGTCACAGGACGGGGAGGGGCTGGCCCAGCTCTCCTCTACGGCCTTGCTCTGCTGGTTTATTAAGCTCATCCTGGAAGCCCTTGCAGAATCAACATCTGGAACCGATTACATGATTGTTTACTGTGTACCAGGCATCTACGACAAAACAGCAAATGGGACCAACCGGCTGGTCCCTTTCTGGAGCTTGTAAAATAACTACAGTCCAGGCGATGCCGCCAGAAGAGGAGCACAGCACACCACCAGGTGCTTAATCTGGACATTCCAGGGGAGGTTTAAGATGCAGTCTAGACAACGAAGGGTTAACCTAGTGAAGGGGTCAGGAGAGAGCTCTCCGGAGGAGGGAGTGGTATGGGCAAAGGCCCTGTGTCTCGAAGAACAGTTTGTTGGCGCTTGGGAGAGATGAAGCTGGAGAAGTAGATATAAAGTATATCATTCAGACCTATAAGCTCTAATGAAGATTTTAGACTTTAACTTAAAAGCAATAAGAGACCATTCATTTTTTCCCATGCAGTAAAGTACATTAACTATGCTAATCTTCAATTTATAACCTGCAGAATTGTTACATTGTACAGTGCACCCAAATAGTCCCTGGGAAGAGACTTCATGCCCCTTCCTACCCACTTTTATGCTGGGCCTCCGGTCCTCCAGTCTCGGAGGCATGTGACATGAGACAGGCAGGAGGATGACTAGTTGGGGCACAGCGTGGGCAACTCAGCGAGACTCTGTCTCAAAATCAAAAATAAAAACGGGCTGGAGAGCCAGGCCCAGTGGCACAGGCCTATAATCCTAGCACTCTGGGAGGCCGAGGCAAGAAGATTACAAGTTCACAAGTTCAATTCCAGCCTCAGCAATTCAGCTAGTGTCTGTCTCAAATAAACAATGAAATGAATTAGGCATAAAAATGTAAGAGATATGGAAGAAAGTGAGCAGATGGACCTCGTGGTGCTGGAGAAAAAGCTCAGTGGTTAAAGCCCTTGCCCTGGATTCAGTTCCTTAGCACCCCATAATCTGGGTGTGGTGGCATATGCCTGTAATTTCAGCACTTGGGAGGCTGAGGCAGGGAGCTTGCCTGAGTTTGAGACCAGCCTGGGTTACAGAGTGAGACCCTGTCTCAAAAAAAAAAAAAAAAAAGATGGACTTTGTGGAGAGGGAAGGGGGATGAGAGTGTGGGAAGCAGGAAAGGATATAATCTGTAAATTTTAAAAATAAAATAAAAATAAAATGAAAAAAATGGATTGGAGATGTAGCTCAGGGTGAGGGCACTGAGTTCAATGCCCAGCACAAAACAAACAAAACTGAAATACAGAATACCTACCAGAGATAGGTTTTTTTTTTCTTTATTTTTCTCTTTTGACTTCTATGTAAACTTCAGAATGAATGAGCTTTTTTTTTTTTTTTTTTTTTTTTTGAGACAGGATCTTGTTCCACAGTCCATGCTGGTCCTGAACTCACTGTGGAGCCCAGGTTGGCCTCACATTCACAGCAATCCTCCTGCCTCAGCCACCCGAGTACTGGGATTACAGGCATGCGACACTATGCCTCGTTTATGTGGTGCTGGGGAATCGAACTCAGGGCCTTGAGCTTGCAGTGCAAGCGTTCTAACCACTGCACTATTCCTCTAGCCCATGTGCCTATTGTTTATGGCTTATGCTTATGGTGCTGGGATTCTGGGCGTGAACTGTCATGCCCAGCCTGTGTGGTGCTGGGGAACTGACCAGAGGACCTTGGGCTTGTCAGCTGAACACTTTAATCTCTGAGCTACCCCCTCCCCTTCTAGCCCCCTTTTGGCTAGGGATTTTAGGGGCGGGGTGCTATATAAATGGCATTTTCACACTGTCATTTACTGCTGACATGTGGGAGTATGATTTGGAGACAAGGTCTCCCTAAGTCACCACATTGCCCAATGTATACTGGCCTTGTAGCTAGCAACATTGTTAAATTTACTTTTTTAGATCTAAGAACTCATTTGTAGATTTCTTGGGATTTTTTTAATATATATAATCTCTTTTTTTTTTTTTCCTTTTGGGGTACTAGAGATGGAATGCAGGGCCTTCTCTCTGAGCTACATCCCCAGCTCCTTTTTATTGTTTATTTGACACTAATTCTCCCTAAATCACTAAGTTGCCCTGCTGGGCTTGAGCTTGTGGTGCCCCTGGCACAGGCTGCCGAAATGCTGGGATGGCAGGGCAGGCCTGCACCCTGGGGCCTGGCTTCATCTTCTCACTTACGTTTTTAACTAGATGTCTGCTGTAGTTCTTATCCTCGTACCTGCGTAGACAACTTGGTTTTTTTCCTCCAAGTCCTCTATCTCTGGTTTTTAACAGTTTGAATCTGCCCACACCTAGGAGGGTGGGTGGGGGCTGCTTGTGGTGGTCACTGTTTCTGTTTGCCCTGCCTGTGTTCTCTGATCTTCTTGGATCTGTTGTTTGGTGTCTGCCATTAATTCTCGGTAACTCTAAGCCATTATATCTCCATATATTTCTTTTGCCCTGTTCTTTCTTTCTTCTCCTTCTGGAATTCCAATTATGTTTTTTCTTTTCTTTTTTTTTTTTCCCCAGTAGGAAAGATTGAACCGAAGGCCTGCCTTCTGAGCTACATCCCCTTTTAATTAATAGAAATAGGGTCTCACTAGGTTGGTAAACTGCTAAGGGCTTGAACTTGTAATCATCCTGCCTCCGCCTTCCAGAGTGCACCTCCACACCCAGATTCTATTCATAATGTTAAAAAAAATAAAAAACTAAACATAATCCAGCACTTAGGAGGTTGAGGCAGGAGGATTGCTGTCAATTCAAAGCTAACCTGGACTACACAGTGATTGCAGAGTGAGACCCTATCTCAAAATAAACGAAACAAAAAACTACACTGTTAGGAATGCACACACAAATCTGAACCTGATTCTAGAACAAGGAATAAAGGTCACCTGAAGCCAATCAGCCACTGCTGCAGGGAGCAAGGAGCTGATAAAGAGCAAAGACAGGTGCGCAGATGACCGCGAGCTCCCAGCAACGCTGCCCACCTCAGCCTCGTAGATGCCCAGTCGGTCTACTTTATACCTATTCAGTACACCACCTACAGTCTTTTTTTTTTTTCTTTTGGGACTGAGACTGGACTCGAGCCCAGGGCCTTCACCTTGAGCTATGTCCTCCATCCATTTTTATGTTCGATTTGGAGACAGACCTCCTAAGTCACCAACACCACCCAGGCTGGGCCTGAACTGGAGATCCTCCCGGCTCAGCCTCCCAGAGTGTTAGGATTTCAGGGCTACATTAAGGGGCCTGGATTATGCGTGCATTCCTAAGTTGTTTTCTGCTAGGATGTGCATTTCACACATAAAAGAAAAAGAATAGTCTGGGTTAAGTGAGGTCACAGACCTGAACGGCCTGGTTTGAGCCCTAGGGGATATCTGTGACACAATCTGACTCTGGGGACATCAGCGTGGTAGATGGTAAGCAGTGTGTGAGAACAGACAGGATCAGCTGGCCCGGTAGCGCCTCCGGGAGGCTGAGGCAGGAGGATCGAAAGGTCCAGGCCAGTCTTGTGAAGCCTTGTCTCAAAAGGAAGAATAAAAATCAGCTGGGATGTGGGGATGTGGCTCAGCGTGAAGGCCGATGTGGGGATGTGGCTCAGCGTGAAGGCCCTGGGCGCCCGATTCCCAGTAGGGAAGGACAGGCTGGCCGAGAGAGTGTGGGTGGTGGTGGGGGGGGGGGCGTGAGGGAAGAGGGTGGAAGGCCCTGCAGACGGCCCCCTGACGGGCAGGCAGAGGGCCAATGCTGGCCAAGGCGACTTGGAAGGAGAGGCCAGAGGCGCAGGGAGAAGACCAAGGAAGTTGGTGTCTGGAGGAGACTGCTTTAAGAAAAAGGAAGTGGTCAGTTACTGCATGTTGAACCAGAAGACGCAGAGGTGGGTCAAATGGATTTTTTTTTTTTTGAGACACGTTCTCACTCTGTAATCCAGGCTGGTCCTGAACTCACTATATAGTCTAGGCTGGCCTCAAACTCACTGCAATCCTCCTGCCTCAGCGCCCCGAAAGCCAGGATTATAGGTGTGCACAACCTCCCTCAGCTAATGTTTACATGGTGCTGGAGAATTGAATCCAGGCCCTTGTGCACACCAGGCAAGTGCTGAAAACACTGAGCTACACCCCAGGCAAGTGAAATTCCTATTTTTAGTTTATAGGGGTTTTTTTGTTTTCATTATAAGATCTGTTTTTTAAAATTTTAAAGAGATGGAGGAATAGCACAGTAGTTAAAGCACTGGCCTAAAAAGTACAAGGCCCTGGTTCAACTCCCAGCAGCACGTAAGCCAGGCATAGTGCCGCATGTCTGTAATCCTAGCACTCAGGAGGCTGAGGCAGGAGGATTGTCATGAGTTTGAGGCCAGCCTGGGCTACGCAGTGAGTTCAGGAGTGAGACCCTATCTCTAATTAATTAATTAATTTACATATCACATCCCTTTAAATAAATGAAATAAATTTACACATCACATCCCTTTCTTCTTCCTACCTCCCACCACCACACCTTCCACATCCCCTTTCCCTCTCCACAAAGTCCATCTTCTACTTTCTTCCATCTCTCTTTTACCTTGTTTATAGTTTGGTTTTCTGATGTTAGAGAAGCCATACAATATTTAACCTTGGTTTCCGATTCATTGCACTAAGCATAATGGTCTCAGATGTCTCTGCTGCTCCACAAATGACTTGAATTCATCTTTGTCTATGGCAGAGTAGTACTCCATCGTGTAAATACACCCCATCTTCTTTAGCCCTTCTTTGGTTGGTGGACATTTTGGCTTCTTCCAAGATTTGGCCATTATAATTTGTGCTGCTGTAAACATGGGCATGCATGGGTCACTCTTGTGTGATGACTTTAACTCTTTTGGGAAGACACCCAACAAGGGTATAGCGGAGTCAAATGGATATCTATTTCCAGTTTTCTGAAGAATTTCCATACTGCTTTCCCTAGTGGTTGTACCAGTTTACGGTCCCACCGGCAACGTAGGAGTGTTCCTTTTTCCCAACAATCTTGCCAGCATTTGCCTTTTTCTTTTCTTTTCTTTTTTTTTTTTTTTGAGTTCTTAATATCAACTATTCTTAGTGGAGGTAGATGGAACTTCAGGATTGTTTTTATTTGCATTTCTATGATGGCTAAAGATGCTGGACATTTTTTATGTATTTATTGGCCATTCAGACTTCTTCATCTGAGAACTGTTTATTGACGTTAGATGCCCATTATTTGACTGGGTCTTTTATTTTAGAAGGTCTAACTTTTTCTCAGGTCTCTGTATATTCTTGATAATAGTTCTCTGTCTGGGGATCAGCTAGGAACATTTTCTTCCCATTCCATAGGTGCCCTCTTCACCCTGTTGATTGTTTCCTTTGCTGTGAAGAAGTCTTTTAATTTGATAGAATCGCATTTGTTGATTCTTGGTGTCGTCTCATGTGCATTGAGTGTTTTACTGATAAAGTCCTTGCCTGCGCCTATGTCTTCAAGGGTTTTGCCAGTTTTACCTTCCAACAAGTTCCGTGTTTCCATATTAATGTGTAGGTCTCTGATCCACTTTGATTTTATTGTGGTACACATGGTGAAAGTTGTGGGTCTAGCTTCATTCTTCTGTATATGGCCAGCCAGTTTCCCCAGCACTATTTGTTAAAAAGGCCATTTTTACTCCAAAGTATGTTTTGTTGAGGGTCAGATGGCTGAAGGTACAGCTGATTCTGCCGATCCAGGCACATGGGGTGTCTTTTCATTTTCTAAAATTCTCTTCAATTTCTTTTTACATAGTACCACAGTTTTCAGTATAGAGATCCTTCACTTGCTTAGTTGATTCCTAGGTATTTTTTTTAGATGAATGTGAATGGGGTTGTTTTTCTAATCTCTTTCTCTGTGTTTTCATTATTGTTTTATAGAAATGCAATAGATTTTTGTGTGTTGACTTTATATATCCTGCAACTTGCCTTAATTAGTTTATTATGTCTAAGAGTCTTCTGGGAGAGTTTTCAGGGTGCTCTATAGAAAGGATCATATTATCTGCATATAAGGATAATTCGATTTCTTCCTTTCCTATGGGTATTCCCTTTATTCCATTCTCTTGCCTGGTTGCTCTGGCTAAGGTTTCAAGCACTATATTAAGTAGAAGTGGTGAGAGTGTGTTGGGATCTCTGGGGTCCCTGGCCACCGCCAGTCACCAGCGATCTAGAATCAGCGAGGTCTGGGGCAGCAGGGTCTTGAGCGGCCGTGTGTATGAGGGGACAACATCCAGGAGACTGAATCAGTGTTAACAGCTCAAGTATTGTTCTCAGGGGCCAGGCTTATAAGCAGTTGGAGAGAGGAGGGTGAGACAGGGTAGTAGGACAAAGGTCATTCTCTGATTGGTGGAAATTTGGGGTCTGAAACTCACCTAATTTGCTTGGAGGATCTCTCAAAACCTGATCATGTGATTTCTTGTAAGGGTCTTGGGGTAGGGAATTTGGGTTGTGTGAAACATGAGCTGTGGGCTGTCCTGAGCCTGGGATAAGGAGGGGCTCCACTCTTGCCGGTCTCCAGATGAGATTACTGGGGTCTGAGCTGCCTTCTACCTTTCATTACCCCTCTACCTAGTCAGGGTCCCACAAGAGTGGACACCATTGTCTTGTTCCTGACCTTAGAGAAAAAGCTCTTTCAGTTTTTCCCCATTTAGGATGAATGATATCAGCTGTAGCACTATCATAAATTGCTTTTTTCAGCTTGAGGTAGGGTCCTTCTATGCTTATTTTCATCAGAGTTTTGATCAGGAAGTGATATTGTATTTTGTAAAAGGCTGCATCTCTTGAGATGGTCATATGATTTTTGTCTTTGTTTTTGTTAATGTGGTGTATGACATTGATTGATTTACAGATGTTGAGCAAGCCTGACATCCCTGGGATGAAGCCAACGTGGTCATGGCATTTGATCTTTCTGACAATTCGCTGCATTCTGTTTGCAAGTATCTTTTTGAGGATTCTTACACCTATATTCATTAAGGAAGTTGGCCTGTCATTTTTGTCTCTTTGTGGATCTTTATCTAGTTGGGGGAATCAAAACAATACCTGCTTCCAGGAAGGAGTTGGGCAGTGTTCTCTTTCAACTTCATGGAAGGGTTTAAGAATCACTGGCACTAACCCTTCCCTAAAGTTCTGAAACTATTCTGTGATGCATCCCCTCAGGTCCTGGGCTTTTCTTTATTGGTAGACCCTTTATTACTGCCTCAACTTCATCCCTGGTTATCACACTCTTCAGGACTTACGTGTCTTCTTGGTTCATAGTGTATGTTATGTGTCTAGAAATTCATCTAGTTCTTCTAGGTTCTTGAATTTATTGGAATATAGGTTTTTCTTATAATCCTCTGAATTTCAACAGTGTCTATTGTGATTTCACTTTTTTTGTTTCTAATTGCACTGATGCACTGCTTCTGACGTCCCTTCCCTGAGGGTGGGGCTCTCCACTCTGATGTTCTTCCACTGCCAGCAAAACCATTTAGGAGGTCAGTGGCTTTTCTCTCCTCTCTGCAACTGTCTCTTATGCCAATTACTTTCTAGGTACTGATTAAGAGGGTCCCCACAGTCCCTGATAAGGTCCATCTGTGGCTTATATTACCCTAAACAGTTCAGAAACAGGCTCTTTTCAAAATGTCTCCTGCCCACTTCACTGCCTAGTCTTGCTAGGCACTGTTTCTGCTGAGCTGGTCTTCAAGGCTCCGAGAGGCCTTTTCACAGGGAAGCTCACGGTGCACTTGCAGTTTGCACTACTCACAGGCTCCTTTCTCACAGCTGGTGTTACCAGCTGCTGTCAATTCCTGTGGTTCCCAGATCCAGGCTGTGACAGATTAAAGGGATTGTGTCAACTTAAAGAAATAAAGAAACACCTAGGGTAGTGCTTATAGATGCATGTAAGTAACATGTGGGCCCACAGGTGAGGGAAGGACAACACCCACCCCAGATGTGGCAGGCCCAACTGGCAAATTGAATTAAGTTTTTACTTAATTCAAATTTTAATTCCTTTTTAGGAAAAAGAAAGATTGTTACAGCTTTTCCTGGGAAAGCTCTGGCCTTCATGATTGTCTATAGACATTGACTTGCTCCTGTCTACACATTGCTGATCTCCATCACAGATGCATTCCAGTCTCCAGTCTTCACCTTTACTCTCTGAACAGCCAAAATCCACTGCAGAGTTGCACTGGCCGTCCTGCAGCCCCAGACAGGTGTTCTACCTCACGTCTGAGCAGCCACTGGACCCTCCAGCTTTCACATGTACAGGCCACCATTTTGGACAACCTCTCTCCTTGGACTTGCAAGCCCTCCAAATAAATCACATTTCTTTATAAATTTGCCTCTCCTGACATGCTAACCAATACACAGGCTTACTTCCTCTGAGGCTCCTGGATCTGGCCTTAGCTCATTCTGCAGATACTGGTAGCTACTACTAGACCTTGATGGCTTTCTCCTCAGGGCACATCTTGTTAAGAAAAACAGAATGCTCTGGAATTGCTGAAGGGTTTGGTTTTTTTACGGGGGTGGGGTGGTGGTGGTGGTGGTGTTTGTTTTTTGTGGTACTGGGGGTCAAGCCCAAGGCCTTGACTGAGCTACACTGAGCTACATCTCTGGCCCATTTTTATTTTTTGATGTTGAGACAGGGCTTCACTAAGTCACTTAATTTCCCGGGACTGGACTCAAACTTGGGATCCTCCTGCCTCAACCTCCCACATTGCTGGGATTACAGGCCTGCACCACTGGTTCTCTGGAGGGTGGTTTTGTTTGGTTGTTTTTTCGTTTTGTTTTGTTTTAAGATATGCTCTTGTTCTGTAGTCCAGAACTCACTATGTATCCCTTGCTAGCCTCAAACTCAGCAATCTTCCTGCCTCAGCCTCCCAAATACTGGCATATACCACCACACCTGGCTCATTTTTATTTGGTGTTGGGAAATCAAGCCCAGGGCCTGGCACATGCTAGGCAAAAGTTCTTACCACCAAGCTATGCTTCCTGCACCAGAAACCCACCTGTCACATGTGTGTTTCACTGAACCAGCCTGTTGCCAGGAGATATCACCGCATAGATTTCTACCCCGGCGAGCTGAGGCTCCTTGCATTCACGCTAGTCTTTTCCACTTGGAGCCCGTGATTCCTCTTGAGTACAAGAGTCTGGTTCACAAGGATATTAAAGGACTAGCTATTTGCTGGACTACAGAGTACAGAAAATTCCCATGGAGCTTAAATTTTAGGGGAAAATGGTTTGTTCCCTCATCTTTCTAACACTCATGGACACGATGCTAGGGGGAGGGGTTTCTGAGGCACAGGTTCTGCCACTAGCAAGCTGACAGTTGCCCGGCCTGTTGTCCTAGCATTCTGGCAAACTAAGACAGGAAAAGCACAAGTTCGAGACCACGCTGCACATCTTAGCAACCTAGTGAAACCCTGACTCTAAATCAAAACTAAAAAATGGGCTGGGCATGTCGCTCAGTGTGAAGGCCCTGGGCTGGATCCCCAGTACCAGGAAAGGAAAAAAACCTGATGGTTTAGTGAAAAACAAGGCAGACTTTGGTATAGGGTTTTACAACTTACAAAGCACATGTTCTGTTTCTTGTAATCCTCATCAAAACTCTGTGTTTCCTCCACTTACATGATATATATTGGTAATCTCAGCACTCTGGAAGGCTGAAGGGGAGAGGACTGCAAGTTTGAACCCAGCCTGGGCAATCTGGCAAGCAAGACCTTGTCTCAAAATCAAAAAAATAAAAAAACATTTTTAAAAGGCCTGATGCTGTAGCTTAGTGTGAGAGCCCTGGGTTCAATATAGTACCAGAAAAAAGTTATAAAATCCAAAGATAATGATTTATCATTCTTCATCTCTCTCTAATGACACCAATTCCCTAAGCTAAATGCCATTATTATGTATAAAAGAATAACTATGGGGGGTGGATGAGTGATCAATAAGCTTATTGAATGAGTGAGTGCATGAATGAATAGCAGTCCACCTCTGTTTTTCATGTTGCTTATCTGAGAATAAAGGAATTAGAGCTGCCTGAAATTCCTCCCAAGTCTAAAATTCTCCCTTCTGAAATGTATTAAGTAAATATTTGTTGAGCAAATGAGTAATACACAGCCAAGAGAAAATCCCTTTAAAGGTGTGTCTTAAAGGGACCTCTATCAGTGGGCCTGGTAGCGCAGGCCTGTAATCCCAGCACTAGGGAGGCTCAAGTAGGAGCATCAGGCAGCCTGGGAAAAGTAAAACTTGTCTTGAAATAAAAAATAAAAAATGGAGGCTGGAGGAATGGCTCAGCGGTTAGAGCGCTTGCCTAGCAAGTGCAAGGCCCCGAGTTTGATTCCCCAGCACCACATAAGCCAGGTGTGGTAGTGTGCACCTGTAATTCCAGCACACTAGAGGCTGAGGCAGGAGGATTGCTGTGAGTTGGAGGCCAGCCTGGGCTACATAATGAGTTCAGGACCAGCCTGGACTACATACAGAGTGAGACGCTGTCTCAAAAAAATTAAATAAACAAATAAAAATCAGCTTGAGATGTAGCTCAGTGTGAAGAAGGCCCTGGGCTTTGTTTCCAGCACTACAGGGGGGAAACAGAGAGAGAGAGAGAGAGAGAGAGAGAGAGAGAGAGAGAGAGATCAATGTGTTGTTTAAATTTTCTTCTGGAAGTAGGCCCATATGAATATCTTGAACCTCTGAAGTGTTTTTCCCTGCCACTTGAGACTGCCAAAGACATTCAAACCACCTGAGATCAGCCAAAACCAGAGTTTCAGAGGAATGGCTTCATGGGACCCTCCCGAATGGCTGGCCTTCCTTCTCTTCCAGGTCCCCAAGTGACGTGGCATGGAGACGGTCTCCAGTGGGAGGTTATGGAAATTACCAAACTCTACACGTTGTCTTTCTCAGATACGTGCATAAAGGCACATGTGCCTCACCGGGCCTAGCACTCAGACTGGTGGTCCCAGCACGCTGGGGGCTGAGACAGGTAGATCCCGAGTCAGAGCCCGGCGTGGGCCACCTAATAAGATCCTGCTCCAGATCCAAATCAAAACGGGTTGTGGGTGGGGCTCTATATGACGGGCTTTGGAGCAGATGCTACTTACCTCATGAGTGCCCATTTTACCCTGTGTCCCATCTCTAGAGAGCTTGTCCACCTCCCCAGAGAGCAGCAAAGCCATGTGAAGGCACTGAGCCTCTGAGCTATGAGCAGGGGAACAGGGATGGGTGCTCCACGTGGGTTCCTGGTCCCTGGGACACCACAAACTCCTGAGAGCCGACTGACGGCAAGCACAACCCTCTCCAAAGGAGGATCAATCAGGGGTGGGGCACAGCTCAGTGCTGTCTTAGTTACTTTCCCGTCACTGTGACTCAATACCTGACGTCCACAAATTCAGGGGAGGAAATTTTTATTTTAGCTCACAGCTTCAGAAGGTCACAGTCCATTCAGGGGTGGCAGGCAACAGTGTAAGCACATGGCAGAGACAGGGGTGGAGGCAGCTCCTCATGCCATTGCAAACAGAAGCCAAGCCAAGTCCCAGGAGGAAGGGAGGACATTGCATTTATCCTTCCAGGTCCCGTCCCAGTGATCTGCCCCCTCTAGGTCCATCCTCAGTGTTCTGCTTCTTCCAAGTTCAAGCCCCCCCTACATGCCTGTAATCCAATCAACACTCCTGGAATCTATAGTCTACCACACAGCTGGCTTCCACCACATACCTATAATCTACCACGCACCCATAATCCACCCCTCCAGACCAGGCCCCATCTCCTAACAGCACATGGCTCCATAAAGAAACCATAGCAACCAAATACATAGGACTTTTGGGGGACATTCCAAATCTAAATCACAATACCTAGTATGCCTGAGGCCCTGGGTTCAAATCTCCAGCACCACATTTTAAAAAATCAGCCAGGCATGGCAGCATGGCTGTAATCCCAGCACTCAAGAGGCTGAAGCAGGAGCATTGCCGTGAGTTTGAGGTCACCCTGGGCCTCATAGTGAATTCAGGACAATTCTGGGCTACAGAGCGAGACTCTCTCAAAAAACAAGAGAAAACAAACAAAAAATATAAAATAAATAAATAAAGATCAGAAACCAGGCCTGGTGGCAGATATCTATAATCCCAGCACTTTGGTAAAAGGAGAAAGATTTATACAATCTGAAAAGAAACCAGAGTATTAATCCCAGCACTCTGGAAGGCTGAGGCATCTTGTCTCTAAATCATAAAAAAAAGAGAGAGAGCTGGAAATGAAGCTCTGGGTGAAGACTCTGGGTTTGATCTTCAGTACCAAAAAAAATTAAAAATTAAGGAAGATCAACACCTCCCTATCTTCCTTCCTGCAGAACTGGAGAGTGAACTCAGAGGCACTCTCCCAATGAGCTATATCCTCAATTCTTTTTATTTTTGTATTTAAGGCAGGGGCCTACTGTGTTGCTCAGGCTGGCCTCGAACTTGTGATCCTCTGCTTTCCATGAAACTGAGATTATAGGCTTAGGCTGAGGATCAACAACTTTTTTTCTCCTCTCCTGAGGTACTAGGATAGAACTCACGGCCTCTGCCTAACTTTATTTTCTTCCTTTCTTGGTGGTACGGGGGATCAAGCCCAGGGCCTTCACACTGACATCCATCTCCAGTCTATTTTTATTTTTTATTTTGAGACAGGATCTTGCTAAGTCGCTGAATTGCCCAGGCTGAGTTTGAAATTGAGATCCTCCTGCCTCCGTCTCCCAGAATGTTGGGATTATAGGCCTGGCTCAACATCTTTCTTAAACTGCTCAAAAGGTCCTCGAGATCCTCCAAAAAAACTAATTAAGAACACTGGTCTAGAACCCAGGGCCTTGTGCATGCTAAGCAAGCACTTTAACCACTTAGCTATATCCCCAGAATTTTTTTCTTTTTTTTTCTTAAAAAAAAAAAAGAATTTTAAAAAATTAATTAAAGCTGTGCATGATCACACAAGCCTGTAATCTTAGCTCTCTCAGGGGCTGAAGCAGGAGGATTCAAGACAAACCTGGGCAACTGGGCAACTTAACCAAACCTTGCCTCAAATCAATACTGAAAATGGGCTGGGGATGTAGCTCAGTGTGGAACAGCCGGGCTGGGTTCCTAGTATCACTGAATCAATAAATAAGAGCAAAGAAGCCAGGCATGGAGTCACATGCCTACTGTAATCCCAGCATGCTAAGTGTGTCTAGACAGGAACCAGCCTGGATTACAGAGCAAGACTCTAACAACAACAACAAAAAAAACAATAACAACAACAACAACAAAATCCACTGGTCTCGAGTGTAGATTAAAAGAGACTGGAACACACGTGGGCTTTCAAGGTGATAAGATCAAACAAAGCTCCAGTGCACTCTTCTGGGTTGCACTGAGGACAGTCACCACAGGGAGGCGCAGTTGGCTGGGACCAAGGCCCTCCGCCCGCCTCGCTGACCCTGTCTCTCAGGGCTTGCGCCCTCTCCGAGATACACACCAGCCCACTCTGCACACACAGGAAAAGCCCTGGACAGCATCAGGCGCCCAGGCTCGGGGCCTTGCACGTACTCAACATACCTGTAACTTTGGAGCTCCGCTTCCGCCCCTTCTCTTTAGATTTCCCAGTAATGACCTTGAAGCTAGAATTGGGCTCCTAAGAAGGCCTGAGACACTGAAGTAGGGTCCCCAGTCCTGGGGCACAGAGAGATACCTGTCTGTGGCTGGTAGGAAGTGGGCTGCACAACAGGAAGTGAGCAGGGGTGAGCCAAAGGTATAGTGACACACTCCTGTCACCCCGAGTGACATGCCGTCCATCTGTGTTTACAGCCACTCCCCATGGCTTACTTTACCACTTGAGCGCCACCTCCGGTCAGATCAGCATGGCAGTAGATTCTCAGGGTGGGGCCCTGGCCTGGATCCCTAGTGCCACTGAGTAAATGGACTAATCGAGCCACGACTGCCGTTCTAGGCTGTGCACTCCTCATGGGAATCTAAGGCCTGATTGTTCTAGTGATGCACCCTATCACAGCCCCACCCGGAGGAAAATTTTTCTTTCTTGAAACCAGTCCAAGGGCCCAAAAGGCTGGGAACAGCTGCAAAGACCAAAATCACTATGCTGCCACAAGGGGGCACCCAGAGCCCGGACACATGGGACAAAGAGCAGCCTGCCTCTTCGTGGGTCCCCCAAGCTCCTGGGGCTGCAGGCCAAAGCTGGAAGTGGCAGGTTATGCATTGAGCCCGCAGGCAGTATACCCATTCTCCAGGGGGTCAAAGTGCTGTTTTTGGTACAAAGTTTGTGCATGGTTTTTCTGGGTTCCCTTCCGAGAGGTGATCACAGACCTACTTTCTCCAAGGGGAAACCGTGTGCCCTGGAGGGGTGGGTCCTGGGGGAATGCCGCATGGCCTTCTGGTCTCCACTGGGCGTCACCCCCAAGGCATTGCAGAGTCCCACTGAAGCCGCAGCTGACGTGGCCTGAAGGCGAGAGGGAGGCCCGGCGTTGCTGCGCCCACACCCGACATCACTGATCTGCTGGCCCTGTGTCACTCATCTGCAGGGGCAGTACCCTGGCCTGCAGCTCTCCCAGGTAACGCTGGTGCCGCCCCCAGCCAGGGCCCCACACGCACACAGTGCTGGCCTTCTGCGCACAGCCCGTTACCGGGCTGGCGGTGGGAGGCACAGGGTTCCAGTGGGGTCTTGCTCCGCCGCTGCTTCCTGTACATTTCCTCTCAGCTGCCCTCCAGTGCCTCTCAGGCCACCATGGACGCAGAGGCACAGCCTTCCCAACCTCCTCCACCAGCTCCCATGGTTGCCTAAGGCCTAATCTCTAAAAATAATTTCCTAGCTGGGCATGGTGGCAAGACAACTCCTGGAAGTTCAAGGCCAGCCTGGACTACCCAGTGAGTTCAGGAGCAGCCTCAACTTCAGACTGAGGCCTTGTCTCAAAAATAAATAAAGTTAACTTCTTAGCTGAGCCAAAACGACACAGGCCTGAAATCCTAGCACTGGAGTTACAGGCAGAAGGACTGCAAATTAAAGCCCAGCCTGGGCAAGTTTGCGACTTACCAAAACCCTGCCTCAGAATCGAAACTAAAAGATGGGCTGGGGATTTAGCTCAGTGCAAAGAACCAAAGCTTAATCCCCAATACCACAAAAAAACCAATAACTGCCGGCCTAGTCCACATTACTCTCAGTGACTTTCTTCTATGACAAAACCTTAACTAAAACATCAAAGGTGATAGAACGGAGCTGAAATGTGGGAGAGTGGTTAAAGGGCCTGCCTAGCAGGCTGAATGCACTGGGTTCGATTCCCCTGCATCACATCACAAGATTAGCTAGGTGTGGTAGTGCACTCCTGTAATCTCAGGACTCAGTAGGCTGAGGCAGGAGCACTGGCTCCAGGAGTTCAAGGCCAGCCTGGGCTACATAGTGAGCTCAGGACCAGCCTAGACTACAGAGTGAGATCTTGTCTCAAAAAAAAAGAGAAAAGTTGCTTATAAACAGAATCATAGTGTTCTAAGGAATTAAAACTCATTAAGTGTAAATATTTATTAGATTTAAAAACAAAGTTTAGGTAGGTCAGAAAGTTTTCCTTGTTAGGATTAGAAACTTGTCCAGTCATGCAGTCAAGAACGTAAAAAATCAAATGTGTTAAATTTAGACATGCAATTTAAAATATTTAAGGAAGCAGATGATTTGATTCTATACTTAGAAGACCCTAAAGACTCTACCAAAAGACTTTTAGAGCTAATGAAGGAATTCAGCAAAGTAGCAGGATACAAAATCAACATTAAAAAATCAATAGCTATTCTATAGACCAACAATGAACTAGCTGAAAAAGAAATCAAGAAAACAATTCCATTTATAGAGCTTTAAAAAAAAACAAAGGGGCTGGAGAAATGGCTCAGCAGGTAAAGCACTTGCTTAGCAAGCGTTAAGTACCTGAATTCATTCCCCAGCACAACATAAACTGGGCGAGGTAGCCCATGCCTATAATTCTCGCCCTCAGGAGGCTGAGGGGAGGATTTCTGTGAGTCCAAGGCAGAGTGAATTCAGGAACAGCTGAGGCTACAGAGTGAGATTCTGTCTCAAAAAACAACAACAACAACAAAAATGTAGGTCATCAAGCTAACCAAAGAGACAATGAGAATTATGAAACGCTGAAGAGCCAGGCCCATTGTCACAGCCCGGTCATCCCACCACTCTGGAAGGCGGAAGCAGGGGGACTGCAAGTTGGAGTCCCACCTAAACAACTTAGTGATTTAGCAAGACACTATCTCAAAAATCAAAACCAAAAAATAAACTGGCAATGTAGCTTAGCACCAAGCCCCTGAGCTTAATCTTTCATACCACAAAAAAGGCAAAAAAAAAAAAAAATGAAGAAAGAGTCAAACTAGAAGATGGAAAAGACCTCTCATGTTCATTACTTAATATTTTTAAATGGTAATATTTCCAAAAGCAAACTATGGATTCAGCAGAATCCTCTTCCAAATACCAGTGATATTTTTTTTTTCATTTTATTTTTGTTTCTCATTTTTCCAAGATAGCATTTCACTCTGCAGTCCCAGCTGGTCCTGAACTCACGATGGAGCCCAGGTACGAGGCAATCCTCCTGTCTCAGTCTCTCAAGTGATGAGATTACAGGCATGTGATGCTGGGGAATCGAACCCAGGGCCTTGCACTTGCTAGGCAAGCACTTCAACCACTGAGCTATGCCCTGGCTCTCAGTGACATTCTTTATAGAATCAGAAAAGAATAGCCACAAAATTGATATGAGAACACAAAAGACCCAGAATATAGCCAAAGTAATTCTAATAAAAGGAGCAAGGCTGGAGATACCACAACGACCAATTTCAAATCATCTTACAAAGCTATGTAAGTTATAGTTTGTATCTGGAATGTTCTCCAAAAGTCCCATGTTTGGAAGATGATTCAATCACAGGGAGTTAATATATTAATTTCATGTGCGGTTAAGGTGTGGGGCCTGGGGCTGGGGGCACAGCTGAACAGGTAATAGCCTAGCAAGCACAAGGCCTTGGGTTCAATTCTCCAGTACCACATAAGCTAGGTGTGGTGGTGTATGCCTGGAATTCCAGCACTTGGGAGGCTGAGGCAGGATTGCTATGAGTTCTAGACCAAACTGGGCTACTCAGTATATTCAGAACCAGCCTGGACTAGATCAAAAAAAAAAAAAAAAAAAAAAAAAAAAAAAGTGGGACCTGGTCAGAAGGGGAAGATCATTGGGACATGACCTGAAAGGGTATATGCTACTTTTGCCCTTCATCCCTCACTCTGCTTCCTATTGTAACAAGATGAACAATTTTCCCCAGCTAGGCCCTCTGCCTGTGCTCCCACCACTTCCAGCCACCAACAAATAGACTGAGACCTAAACATGTGAGCTAAACCAAACCTTTCCTCCCTTAAGTTGTGGCTGTCAGGTATCGTGCTCCAGCAATGAAAAAGTCATTTAGATAGAAATGGTACCAGGATGAGGGTTTAAATGGACATCATCAAGAAACAGAAAAAACCAACACAAAAACAGCATGGTACTGGCACAAAAATAAATACATGGTTAAATGGAACAAAACAAACAACACAGAACAAACCCATAGAACTACAACCATTTGATTTTTGACAAGAACCCAAAAACACCCACTGGAGAAACGACAGCTTCTTTAATAAGCAGTGCTGAGAAAATTGAATAGCCACTTGTAGGCCACTGAAATTAGATCCCTAACCCTCACCCTGTACTAAAATCAATTCAAAGGGCTGGGGCAAAAGCTCAGCAGTTAAAGCGCTTGCCTAGCAAGTGCCAAGTACCAGAGTTCGATTCCCCAGCACCAGACATGGTGGTGCACACCTGTCATCCTAGCACTCAGGAGGCTGAGGCAGGAGGATTGCTATGAATTCAAAGCTAGTCTGGGCTCCATAGTGAGTTCAGAACCAGTCTGGACTAGAGTGAGACTCTGTCTCAAAAAAATAAATGAATCAATAAATAAAATCAATTCAAAATGAACAAAAGACAGGGGTATACGTCTCAAAACAATGAATAGGGATGTAACGCAGTGATTAGAATATTTGCCTAGCATGCTCAAGGCCCTTTGTTTGAATCCCCAGCACCATGTAAGAATTAGCCAAGTGTGGTGGTGCATACCTGTAATCCCAGCCCTTAGGAAGCTGAGGCAGGAGATTGCTATGAATTTCAGGCCAGTCTGGGCTACATAGTGAGTTCAGGACCAGTCTGAAGTACGGAGTGAGACCCTGTCTCAAAAATACAAAATCTGAAACTTTGAAACTGCTGAAAGAAAACACAGGAGAAACACTTGATGCCAGAAGCACAAAGCAGACTGCCTGAGGAGAGGACTCCAGCAGCACGGGAAATCATAACAAAATCAGTAGGTATGACTGCGTCAAGTTTAAAAAGTTTGTGCCAAGAGAAATAACATCGAAGAGACAGCCTCCAGAAGAGGAGGGAATCTCTGTCAGCTACTCTTCCAACAGAGGGTTAATGTTTAAAGGACTCAAAAAAGTTTTTGAAAAAATCAAATAACCCAATTAATAACAGTACAGATGGATGTACTGCAGGCAGAAAAAAAATTTTTAATAAATAAACAAACAGGGGCTGGAGGAATGGCTCAGCAGTTAAAGCTCTGTCAAGTGCTAAGTACCCAAGTTTGACTCCCCAGGACCACATAAGCCCGGCGTTGTGGTGCACACCTGTAATCCCAGCACGCAGGAGGCTGAGGCAGGAGGATTGCTGTGAGTCCAAGGCCAGCCTGGGCTCCATAGTGAGCTCAGAACTAGCCTGGGCTGCAGAATGAGACCCTTTCTCAAAAATAAAATAAAATAAAATAAACAAACAAATTGAACACATATTTCTTAAAATAGGTACAAATAGCAAATAATTATGTGAAAAGTTATTTAACATCTTTAGTCATTAGAGAAATGCAAATAGGCTGGGGCCTAGCTTAGTGGTTAAAGTGCTTACCTAGCAAGCACAAGGCCCTGGGTTCTATCCCTCAGCACCACATAATATGGGCACGGTGGTGCAGGCCTGTAATCCCAGCACTCAGGAGGCTGCGATGGGAAATCACAAGTTCAGGCCCAGCCTGGACAACACAGTGACTTAGCAAAACCATATCTCAAATAAACAATAAAATGAAACTGAGGATGTAGCTCAGAGCAAAGATGCTAGGTCCAATGCCCAGGACTAAGGAAAGAAGAAGAAGAAAAGAGGTATCATGGCTCATATTCCAGTGATCATTAACGGATACCTGCTCTGCATCTAGCCCCACGGAGGGCAGTCTCCCAGGTGACCAGACCCCACTGTTCAGACCCACCCAAGGAGGTCAGCATCATCCCCAGGTTACCCTGGAAAGTGACTCGGACTTTCAGCGACTTGCCTCGCCACTAAGTGGTTCAGCAGAAAGATAGCCATGGATAAAACCAGATGGCAGGAACCTCCCTTTCCGGGCCCTGCACTCCAGCTCTTCCCATCAGACTGATCCTTGAGCCCTCCCCAGACTCCTCCACCCCCACCACCTCCGCCTCAACATTCCTTCAGACGCCACTCAAAGCTCTGACTCTCACCAGGCGTAGCGGAGAATGTCTGTAATCCCAGCACTTGAGCAGTGAAGCAAGAGGATGGCTGTGAATCTGAGGCCAGCCTGGATGACACAGTGCAGGAGCAGTCTGGACTGCACAGCAAGAGTCCTGTCTCAACAACAAAACTAGTAATAATAATAATAATAATAACAAAGCTTTGATTCTGGCTCGAAGTGTAGGTCAAGAGAAGGACATCATTGGTCTGTTGATGAGCGTTTTGGTGACTTCCACATTTTAGCTGTTGTCAGTTGTGCTGCTGTGAACATGGGTATACATGTATCTCTGTTATGTGTTGTTGGAATATTCCCAGAAGAGGTGTCACTGGATTGAAGGGGATATTTATTTCCAATGTTTTGAGAATCCTCCATACTGCTTTCCATAAAGGTTGTACCAGTTTACACTCCCACCAGCAGTGCAGGAGGGTTCCTTTCTCCCCGCAGCCTCGCCAGCACCGATTGCTGTTTGTGTTCTTGATATACGTCATTCTTTCTGGAGTTAGATGGTATCTTAGTGATGTTTTGGTTTGCATTTCTCTAATAGCTAAGGATGTTGAACATCTTTTCACGTAGAAGCAGAAGGTGAAATATCGAATGGTTTCTCTGATATGAGAGACCCAGATCACAAATATTTTTCATAGAACTTATTGTGGGGGATAATGGGAACTGGAGGGGCGGAGGAGGGAGTGGGAGGGTCAAAAAGCGAGAGGGGAAGGATTTATAATTTTGCCATGATATGTATATGCACAAAATACTCAAGATCAATGTAAACTTTATGTATTGCACTTATGCATATCAATAAAATGGGATAGGGGACACCAGAACAGAGCCCTCTTCCTTTGAGCGTGCTAGCCCCTCAGGAGTCCCCAGTGTTGCCGGAAGCAGTGGTAGGAGAAGGCCCAGCAGATGGCGCCACCCCGAGGGACGAAGGAGCATGGGGACTCCCTGGGCAGACACGAACCTTCTGTGTAACAGAAGAAAACTCCCCATGCGCGCTTCAGACATGCTTCAGGAGAGCCCAGCAACAGCCCACAGGGTGTCATAGCAACACGCCTCCACCAGGCAGCACCCTCCTACCCAGCAGGAAAAGCATTCACCTCCTCCAAATGCCAGTGTGCGACAGGAGCAAAAGACACGTCTGTACAGCAAAATTAGAGGAAAAGATTCTACGTACAACAGCATGAAAAAGAATAAAAATTTGGGAATGAAATTAACAAAGAATGCCGAGCAAGATGGCAGCCAAGCAGGGGTCCTGCCCAAAGGCTCCTTGCAGGCTCATCCAAAATGTCAGACACAGCTAAAAAACTACCTGCTCAATTTAGCTTGGAAAGAAAGGAGAGCTCCAGGACTTGAAAGGAGGCCTTAGGAAGGTTGGAGACCCTGAGGACACACGAGAAGCTGAAGAACACGCCACCCCCAGGTTGGCTGCCCCAGGCTGCCTGGACAGGGCCAGGAGAGCCAGCAGCCACAGACTGAGGTAAGCCCAGAGCCAGGAACTGTGGAGATTAACAGCCAGCAGCCCTGGCCTGCAGAAAGGAGCCCGCAGGTGGTGTACACTGCAGGGGCACCATGGGGCTCCCCTGGAAAAGCCATCCTTGCTGCTCAGCAGCAGATCTCTGGGGAAACAGCATGCCATAGTCATACGAAAGAGTGATGGAGGTGGCAGCCATTTTGAAAAAAGCAAGTATGAATAGTTTGGGTAAATGAAGCCACAGATAGTTCACAAACCAGGGATTTTGGGAACACCCTTAACCAATGCCGAGAAAGGAATTAGCACAAGAAACAGTTGCAGAGAGAACAGAAAGGCCACCAACCTTGAGAGAGCTGTGCTGAGGGGACTGGGAGTGAACAAGATACCTTTAGAGGCATCAGACTGCTAGGTCCCCCTCCTGCCCACTCCCAGGACAGGACCTGTTGATGTTCAGCTTCCTCACACGTCCTCTTATATATTCAGAGAAATCCCTTGACTAGGTCATTAAAGCAAAGTCCCTCAGTAGTAGAGCTATGGGAAGACAGGGCAACAGGACACATGCAGAAATGCCTGACTTCCCAGAAGCCAATGTCATGGGCCCTAAAACAGTGGAACTAATAGGAAAGGAAATAAAAAACCCAAACAGACCAGATAGTTTATGTGAACAGTCAGTTCCAGCAAGACATATTCAAACAAATGTAAATAATGATAGCAAGCTCAAAGAGGAATTTACTAAACAAATTATGGTCCTAATGAATACAAAGCTTACTGCCTACAGAAGAAACAAAAAAATGAGATTAATGAAGGAATGCAAGATATGAAGGAAGATTTAAGTAGAGAAATAGAAAATCTGAAAAGAAATATAGCTGAAGTCTAGGATTAAAAAAAAATTCATCTGCAGGCAGGGGCTCAAACATTGTGAGGACAGACTTCCAGACATTGAAGACAACATTGATGAATTAAATGCCATCATCAGGCATGACACCAAAACAAGAAAAAGGGAACTGGATACAACAGCTGCTGGACGACTCAAAGAGTTGCCCTCAGAATTCTGGGGGCAACAGAAAGACCAGAAGTCAGCACAGAGAGTAAAAAGAACGCATCCACAGAATTCATAACAGAAAACTCCCCAAATCTAGAAAATGAAATTAATATTTAGGTATAATAAATTATAGACTACTAAGTAACTTTGACCAGAAAAAAAAAAACCCTTCTGCAACACATCATAATCAAAACCTCAGTAATTCAACACAAAGAGAGAATATCAAAAGCAGTAAGAAAAAACAAACATTATTCTACCAAGGTAAGCCCATCTGAATGACTACAGACTTCTCAATGCAAACCTTAATAGCCAGGAAAGCCTGGAACAAAATCTTTCAAGCTTTTAAAGAAAGCACGTGTCAACCCAGGTTGTTATATCCAGCAAAATTATCCCTGAAAATTGCAGGAAAAGTAAAAATTTTTCACAACAAAGAAATCCTGAAGAAATTTATAATCATTATCCCAGCATTACAGAAAATGCTTGAGGTAATCTTAGAAACAGAGAAAAACAGCATCAAAGAGCCCAAAGGAAAGGAAACAAAAAGTGTAACAAAAAGAAAAACAAAGAACCAACACCAGAAAAACAAGACAAAAACCCAATTCAGTAAAAATCTTAATGATAATTACTCTCAATGCTAACAGTCTTAACTCGCTAATCAAAAGACACAGACTGGCAGAGTGGATTAAAACAAAAACCATCCAGGCTGGAAGAATCGCACATCAGTCAGAGTGCTTGCCTAGCAAGTTCAAGGTCCTGAGTTCAATTCCCCAGCACCACATAAACTGGGTCTGGTGGTACACACCTATAATCCTAGCACCTGGGAACTGAGGCAGAAGGACTGCCTTAAGTTACATACAGGCCAGCCTGGGTTACATAGTGAATTCAGGATCCTGACTCAAAAAAAAAAAAATGTTATCTGTAAGAGACACACTCTACCCACAAAGAAGCACACAAAATGAAGGTAAAAGAATGGAAGCTGATACTCCATGCTACTGGAGCCCAGAAACAAGTAGAAGTAGCTGTTCTGTTCTCAGACACAGTAGATTTCAAACCAAAGCAGATCAGAAGAAATAAAGATGGACACTATATACTGGTAACAGAAATAATTCAACAGGAAGAGTTCACAGTTATACACATATACACACCCAGTGTGGGTACACCCAATTACATAAGATAGAAACTTTTACATAAGATAGAAACTATTGGACATTAAAGGTCAAGTAGGTCCCATAAAATCATAGTAGGGGAATTCAATATACCACCGTCACAGATAGACTTGTCAATCAGATAAAAAATCAACAAAAATAATCAGAGCTAAATCACACCACAAGGCCTGGAGGAATAGCACAGCAGTCAGAACACTTTCGTAGTAAGCACAAAGCCCTGAGTTCAATTCCCCACCATAGCATAAGCCAGGTGTGGTGCCACAAACCTATCATCCTAGTGCTCTGGAGGCTGAGGCAGGAGGACTGTCATGAGCTCAAGGCCAGCTTGGGTTACATCATGAGTTCAGGACCAGTCCTGACTACAGGGTGAGATCCTGTCTCAAAAAAAGAAAAATCAACCAATCAGTCACACCACAGAACACATGGACTTAACATGTACCCATAGAGTGTTCCACTCAACATCAACAGAATTCACCTTTTTCTCAGCAGCATGTGGAACTTTTTCCAAAAGAGACCACATCCATGAAAATAAGACATACTTAAATAAATAAAAATTGAAATAACCAACTGTACACTTTCAGATCACAGTGAGATGAAATTAGATATTAATAGTAGAAGAAACTACAGAAAATGTACAAATACATGGATATTAAATAATATGTTTTTGAACAAGCAATGGATCACAAAAGAAACCAGAAAAGAAACCAAAAACTTCCTAAAGTCAAATGATAATGGAAGCATATCATACCA
The DNA here is from genome assembly GCA_004027205.1 of Ctenodactylus gundi. Lineage (NCBI taxonomy): Eukaryota > Metazoa > Chordata > Mammalia > Rodentia > Ctenodactylidae > Ctenodactylus > Ctenodactylus gundi. The sequence continues at coordinate 73,968 of PVKB01004351.1, read as the reverse complement.
GAATCTATAGGACATAATAAAATTCATAGCTATGAATGCACATATGAAAAAAATAGATTGATCTCCAATAAACAATCTAATGATGCAGGTCAAGCCCTAGAGAGACAGAAACAAGCCAAATCCAAAAGCAGAAGACTGTGAGGATCAGAATGTGAATTAACACGAATAAAGTAAAACCACCAACCACAAAAGATCAATGAATCAAAGAGTTGGTTCTTTGTAAGGATAAATAAGATGGATAAACCCCTAGCCAAACTCACCAAAAAAAGAAAAGAAAAAATTCATATCAATGCAGTGAAATGAAAAAGTTGGGCTGGAGGAACAGCACAGCTGTCAGAGTACTTGCCTAAAAAGCTCAAGGCCCTGAGTCCAATTCCCCAAGCCAGACATGGTGCCACACCCCCGTGAAACACTTGGGAGAATGAGACCCAAGGACTGCTGTGTGTAAAGGGCCAGTTTGGGCTACACAGCGAGTACCGGACCAGCCTGGACTACAAAGACTTCGTCTCAGAAAAGAAAAAAGGAAAGAAAGAAAGAAAGAAAAAAGGTAAAATCACAACAGACACTGTTGAAATCCAGAGGATTTTTCTTTTCAGCCCAGCATATGTGGTGTAGCAGAATTGAACTCAGAAACTTGTACTTGCTAGGCAAGTGCTTTAACCATTGTGCTATTCTTCCAGCCCCACTGGTAAATGGTAAATTCAGGAACACAAAAGAAATGGAAAAATTCCTAGACATGTATAAGATACCAAAACTGAACCAAGAAGATATATAAACCCTGAATTAGAGTGATAACCAGGGATGAAATCAAGGCAGTAATAAAGGGTCTACCAACAAAGAAAAGCCCAGGACCCGATGAATTCGTCATGAGAATTTTTTTTTCAGAACTTTAGGGAAGAGTTAGCGTCAATACTTCTTAAACTCTTCCATGAAACTTAAAGAGAGGGAACACCTCCCCCTCCTTCCTAGAAGCAAGTATCATTCCCAAACCAGATAAAGACTCAGAAAGAAAGAAAACTATAGGCCCATTTCCTTAATGAATATAGATGCAAAAATCCTCAATAAGACACTTGCAAACAGAATGCAACAAATTATTAAAAAGATCATACACCATGACCAAGTTGGCTTCATCCCAGAGATGCCAGGCTGGTTCAACATATGTAAATAAATCAATGTAATACACCACATCAACAAAAGCAAGGACAAAAAAAATCGCATGGTCATCTCAATAGATGCAAAAAGCCTTTGACAAATGCAATATCCCTTCCAGATCAACATTCTCATGAAAGTAGGTATAGCCATATCTTACCTCAAGCTGATAAAAGCGATCCTATGGCCAACATCGTCCTAAATAGAGAAAAACTGAAAAAGTGTTTCCCCTAAAATCAGGAACAAGACGAGAGTGTCCACTCTCACCACTTCTATTTAATATAGTGCTTGAAACTCTAGCCAGAGCAGTCAGGCAAGAGAATGGAATAAAGGGAACACCCATAGGAAAGGAAGAAGTCAGACTACCCTTATTTGCTGCTGACACAGTCCTTCAGATGGAGGACTCCAAAAACTCTCCCACTAGACTCTTAGAACTAATAAAAAAAAAATTCAGCCAAGCTGCTGAATATAAAACCAATTCACAAAAATCAACAGCATTCTCCTACAGCAACAATGAAAACACAGAGAAAAAGATTTTAAAATGCCCTCATTCACAGAAGCATCAAAGAAAATTAAATACCTAGGAATAAACCTAATTAAGCAAGTGAAGAAACTCTATATTGAAAATTATGGTAATCTGAAAAAAGAAACCGAAGAGAATTTTGGAAAAAGGAAAGACGTCCCACGTTCCTGAATAGGCAGAAACAACATTGCCAAAATGGCCGTACTATCAACACTCACATACAGATTCAGTGCAATCCTAATGAAGATACCAGCAGCATGTTTCACAGAATGAGAAAAAAAAATTAGAAAATTTAAAAAGAACCACAAGAGAGCCAGAGTAGCCAAAACAATCCTAAGTAACAAAACAAAAGCAGGAGGCATCACAATACCAGGCATTAGTTTATAATATAAAACAACAGTGGTAGAAACCACATGGTATTGGCACAGACGGACAAGTGGATCAATGAAACAGAATTGACGGTGCAGAGACCCCCCCAAGGACCCTCAGCCATCTGATCTTCAACAGAGGCCACGCTCTGCTCCCTCTTTATGCTGGGTAAAGATGGCCTCTTTAATAAATGGTTCTGGGGAAACTGGCTGGCCATATACAGAAGAATGAAGCTAGGCTCACAGCTTTCACGATGTATCACAATCAAAGCAAAATGGATCAAAGACCTACACATTAAAAAGGAAGCACTGAACTTGCTGGAAGAAAACACAGGCAAAACCCTTGAAGCCATAAATACATGCAAGTCATAAATACATGAAGTCATAAATGCATGCTAATAAAAGAAAAACTTAACAAAAATTGCCAGATTTAGCCACCACACCTAGCACTCTGGAAGGCTGAGGCAGGAGGATCACAGCTTCAAGCACTGTCTGAACAACTTAGTGACTTAGTGAGACCCTATTTAGAATAAAAAAGGGCTGAAGGTGTAAGCTTAGTGTGAAGGTCCTAGGATCAATACCTAGTGAGAAAAAAAAAAAAGAAAAGAAACCCACAGTATTGTGCTGCCCAGATCGCAAGTCCCCAAAGAAGACCCCAGGCGCGAGAGTCTTTATTGCAAGCTCGAGCCTGGGCTCTCCCTCTCCAGCACAGTGGAGGCTAAGGAGGAGCCCCGAGTGCAATTTTCACTGGGGCTTTATAAACAAAAATTACAAGATTTTAACAGAAATCACGTTAAGTTGTTTACCACAAAAACGGATTGGTTAACATTTAATGTAAGAAGAATTTGTGAATCTATGATTGGTCAAAGTGCTGCTCCGATTGTTAATATGTGCTCAGTGGAAAGTCTCTATCAGCCGAAGTCTGAGTAACGACTTACATTGCTAAGAGACCACACACCTTGTGATGTTTTTACTCACAGAAGCAAGGAGGGGAATTTTTCACAGAACAGAAGAGAAATGGGGCACACATTGTTTCTACATCAAGAAGTTTATGCATCTATAGACTTGTAACCTATCAGCCATGGCGACCTGTGGATACACAGAAACACATTGTGGTTGTTCCTGGCACAGGTGCAGGGTGAGAGCCAAAAGCTGATTTTTTTTTTTTTTTTTTCATGAGCTCAGCGACAGGGGAGGCTTTGTTTATCTAACTCCGGGGGAAACAGAAACCCAAACCTGCTAGTTAGAAAGGGGAGTTTGAAGCCTGTCATGGAGTCTCCTTGGCCTGGGTCTCTTGATCTTCTTCTTGGCCCTGTGGGTAAGGAAGACCTACGCAGAGCATGGACCAGTGCAGACACTGCATGCAGAAGGGCCTGGAACCAGAACCCACAAAAAACTCTAACTCACAGTAAACACGGGCAAAGCACTTAACTAGACATTTTCTCCCAGAGTATATGCAAATGGCCAATCAGTACAGCGAAGATGAACACCTTAAGTCTTAGGGAAATGCAAATTTAGACCACACTGACACGATCTCATACCAACAAGGTTCGAATTCTAAAAGTAACTGCTACGAGTAGCTAAAACTGTTTTTTTCCTCAGTACTAAAGGTTGAACACAGAGCCTTTGCTCCAAACCACATCTTTTTGTTGTTAATTTGAGACAGTATCTCATTAAGTTGGTGAGGCTGGACTCAAACTTGGAATCCTCCTACTTCAGCCTCTCAGAGTGCTAAGAGTGCAGGCCTGCACCACTGGGCCTAGCAGCTAAAAAAGTTTTTTTTAATAGAAATTACTATGTGCCGGCAAGCATAAAGGGAAAAAAACCCTAGATCTTCCTGTACTGCTGGTAGAGACGGTAACCGGCACTGCTGCTCTCAGAAAGTCTTCCCATTCCTGAAATAGTTATCCCTAGGAGCTACCACATGAGCGCTCATTCCACCAGGATACGTGTACACCCACGAGGCCTCAAAGGCTGTGTTCACGCAGAAACTTGTGTTGAGAGTGACACGAAAGCAGAAACAACCCCGTGTCCATCAACTGAAAATGAGATTCAAATATATACATGCATATGACAGGCCCAGGGGTAAACCTGTAATTCCAGCACTCTGGAGGGCTGAGGCGGCGGGATCGGAATTTGAAGCCCTCCCTGGGCGATTTAGCAAGACTCTGGGAAAATAAACCAGACTCGGGAGGCTGAGGCAGGAGGATGGCTGGGAGTTGGAGGACAGCGTGAGCTACACAGTGAATTCAGGACTGGACTGGACTCCACAGCAAGACCATGTCCCCAAAATTGTTTGAATTAATCAATTAATGAAGCAAAAGAAAATGAGGCTGGGACATAGCTCAGTGTGAAGGCCCTAGGTTCAATCCCAAAACAATAAATATTATGAAAATAATCTAAGTGGGTAAATGAATCACTGGATTAAAAATGTATATATATATATATATATATATATATATATATATAACATATAGATTATATGTATTATAATATATATTATATATATCTTTGCAGTAGATCAATACTTAGCATAAAAAGGAATGATGAAGGTCTGACATATGCTACAATGTAGATGACCTTGGCAGGTCATTTTGCTAAATGAAAGAAATCAGACACAAATCTTTACATGATTCTATTTATGTAAAATGTTGCAAACCAGGCATGGTGGCACAGTCCTGTAATCCCAGCACTTGGGAGGCTGAGGCAGGATTGTCACAAATTCCAGGCCAGTCTGGGCTTCATTGTGGATTAAGGACCTGCCTGGACTCCAGAGCAAGACCCTGTCTCAATAAATAAATAAACAAACAAAAAAAGTTGCAAATAGACAAATTTATAGAAACTAGAACAGTGGTAGCCAAGGCACACGGGAGGAGAGAACTGGGACCCAGCGCTAACGGACACAGTTTCTTTTAGGAGAAAAATACCACTGAGGAAGGATTCATTTTATCTCAATAAAAGATAATAGCATGTATACCTGGTGTGGTTGGTAGCACATACCTTTAATCTCAGAACTCTGGAAGGCTAAAGCAGGAGGATCACTAGTTTGAGCCCAGCCCGAGCAGTTTAGCAGCTTAGTATAAAAAGTTGAAAAAGGGCTGGAAATGTAGCCGGGTAAGAAGGCCCTGGATTTAAATCCTAGTGCTGAGACAAAAAAAAAAGTCAGCACGTACCAAGAAATCCTCCCTGCCAGAGCTGGAGGTCAGTGCAGTGAGAGAGGCATCAAGTGCTGAAAGGGGGGACTAGGACCCACCCGAGACCCAGCTGCCACCACCAAGCGCAGAATCCATCCCCGAGAAGGAAAGGAGGGGCTCCTGCAGCAGTGGCGCCTGGTCCCCACCCAACACAGACAACGAGCATAGAGCATCATCGAAGGAAGCCTGTTTCGAGGGAATGAGAAGGTGTCCTGGCCTAAAATCTCCAGCCCCCTGTGCAACTGCAAAGATAATGTCTATTTTTGCAAACTTTGGGACTGTTTTTTGTTTGTTTTTGAGACAGGATCTCACTCTTGTCCAGGCTGGCCTTGAACTCACGGCAATCCTCCTGTCCCAGGCTCTCAGTGCTGGGGTTACCGGCGTGTTGCCACACCTGGCTGATCTTTAGGCGGTGCTGGGGAATTGAACCCGGCCTCAGTGCCCAGGCAAGTGCTCTAACTGTTGAGCTACACCCGCAGCCCCAAGTTTACCCAGCTCTTCAAGTTCAAAGCTCCCTTATTGTTGTGTGCAGGCATGCCGGCCGGCAGAGGCCGGCGGAGTGGGTCAGGAGTACGAGCCACAGCAAGCAGCCCACTTCCACGCGGCGCTGCGTAGGGCTACCAAGCGTCTTGCTCCTGTTCTTTATCTTTTTCCAGATAAAGAAAGTTAGTGTTTACTTTATTGGTCTCGTGTAGGGTCTCAGCCTGTCAGGTATAATTCTCCAAGGATCCCAGCATAACTGTGTTTTTGTTTTCATTTTGTTTCCTTCTTTTGGACACGGGACAGGCAACAAAGCACCAAAGGGGCCGGAGACGAAACAAAGGCCCTGTCACGGGGAACCCACCCGACCTGCGGGAAGCCTGGGTAGGGACCTGGAAGTGCCCGTCAGGGGCCCTCCCTCCGCCACCGGGTCTCCGCGGGCTGGCGCCCATTCTGGGGCACGCCTCATGATCGGGGCTCCCGGCCTCCAGGGCCTCCCGATGTTGGGGCCGGCCAGCCCCTTGAAATGATCTGCCTGCAGGAGGACTGGCTTTCGTGGGGCTGGCCCACGGGTGCACTTCAGAACACTGACCAGTGGCAGGAGATGAAAGCCCCGGAAGAACACATGCTTTACATCATTCATAAGGAAACACAACGAGCAGGCCTGGGGACGCAGGCCTCTTGCCCTAGCACTTTGGGAGGCTGAGGCAGGAAGACTGTGAGTTGGAGCCCATACTGGGCAAATTAGTAAGACTATTCCAAATAAGCAATAAAAAGGAGATGATGGGGACGTAGCCCAGAGCAAAGGCCTTATGTCCAACCCCAGTACCACGAAGGAGAAGGGGGAGAAGGAGAAGAAAGAAAGAAAGAAAAGAAGGAAACAAAATGAAAACAAAAACACAATTATGCTGGGATCCCTGGAGAATTATACCTGACAGGCTGAGACCCTACCCGAGACCAATAAAGTAAACACTATCTTTCTTTATCTGGAAAAAGTAAGTTTTACAAACCAACACAAGAAGCTGTAATCCCAGCATTGGGGAGGCTGAGACAGGAGAACTGCCATGAGTTCTAGGCCAGAGTGGACTACACAGTGAGCTCAAGACCAGACTGGACTATAGAGTAAGATTCTGCCCAGGGCTGGAGGAATAGCTCAGCGGTTAAAGTGCTTGCCACTGAGCTAGCAAGCACTGAGTACCTGAGTTCGATTCCCCAGCACCACATAAACTGTATGTGGTGGTGCATGCCTATAATCCTTGCACTCTGGAGGCTGAGGCAGGAGGATTGCTGTGAGTTTGAGGCCAATCTGGGCTACACACTGAGCTCAGAACCAGCCTTGACTACAGAGTAAGACTCTGATTCAAAAAATTTTTAAAAAGAGTAAATAAAAACAAAACAACCCAAGAACATGGAACTGCCCCTGGACAGGATCCAAGGAGGCCCCTAAAGTGGGGACAAGACCCCACACTCACTCCGCCCACAGCATGTAAGTTCACTGACTGTCTTCCTGGAAGAAGCATCTCCAGGACTACCCAGTAAGAGACATGGGAAAGATCCCTTGAGGAAAGGAAGGACACACAGGAAGAGAGCAGGCCCTCGCGCAGCAGGAGCGGCCGTGGGCGGCTGCGGGATTCTGCAGTGCACATCTGTGCGAGCTCTGAGCCTAAGGGAGAAAGAGTCTGATCTGTAGGTGGCAAGCAGCAGTCCTTCCTATGGGACCGTGATGGCCCTTTCCTTCCTTCTTCCTTTTTTTTAAATGAGTACCACAATGTCCAAAAATGAAGTTGTGGACCAAAACGGCAAGGGGCAGAACAGCAAGCCCTTATTTACAAAGGAAGGGGGTGAAGGCTCCCACAGTCTGCCCGGGGGAGGGGTGTTCTCAAGCTGGCTGCCCCCAGGGCCCTTTCATGGGCAACAGCCACCATAGCTAACCAGAGTAGAAATGAGTCAGCCGGTGGCACAGACCTGCCATTCCAGTACTATGGGAAGCTGAGGCAGGAGGGTCCTAAGTTCAAACCCAGACTGGGCAAAATTTAGTCACTTAATAGAACCCTATCTCAAAATTTGAACTGGAAGAATAGCACAGCAGTTAGAGCACTTACTTAGCAAGTGCAAAGCACTTGCACCATATAAACTGGGCGTGGCAGTGCACATCTGTAATCCCAGCACTCAGGAGGCTGAGGCAGGAGAACTACTGTGTGTTTGGGGCCAGCCTGGGCTTCCAAGGGTCTCCCGATGTTGGGGCCGGTGAGCCCCTTGAAATCATCGGCCACAGTAGCACTGGGCCAATAAGTTCAGGTCCAACTGGACTACAGAGCAAAACTCTGTTTCAAAAAACAAAATCACAACACATAACAGAGATATATGTACACCCATGTTCATAGCAGCACAGCTAACAATAGCTAAAATATGGAAATCACCAAAATACCCATCAACAGACCAATGGATACACAAACCGTGGTATTTATACATAATGGAATACTACTCATCTATAAAGACGGACAGGTTGGAGGCTTCTGTAGGTAAATGGAGGCAACTTGAGACCATCATGCTCAGTGAAGTGAGTCAACAGCAGAAGGTTAAATGTCAAACGGTTTCTCTAATATGAGAAACCCAGATCATAGCCATTTCACAGAATTGAGGGGAATAATGGGAACTGGAGGGGAGAAGGAGGAGTGGAGGGATGAAAAGGAAGAGGGAAGGATTTGCAACTTTGCCACAATATGTATATGCACAAAATACTCAAGATCAATGTAAACATTATGTTTATATATATATATATATATATATATATATATATATATATATATATATATATATAGGGGAAAATAAAAGTTTAAAAATTGACTGAGGAGACAGCCTAGTATGAAGGCCCTTGGCTTGACTCCTAGGACCACAAATAAATATAAAACTTAAAAATGGACTGGGAACGTGGCTGGAGGAATGGCTCAGCGGTTAAAGTGCTTGCCTAGCAGGCACTAAGTCAAGCGCTAAGCACCTGAGTTCAATCAGTGACTTAGTGAGACCCTATCTCAAAATTAAAAATGGAGATGTAGTTCAGTGTGGAGCCAGGCCCTGAGTTGGATCTCCAATACCACAAAAAATAGACAAACTCTCGGCCTTATTTTTGCCTCCTTGGTAAATTCTTCTCCCGGCCCCCAGCATCGCTCACACGTATGCACCATCTTGTACAACAGGCACATCTTGCCAGAAGCGAGAAGAGCAGGGAGTCTGTGGAGAGAGACCGTCTGTCTCCCCGGCGGGCAAGGGAAGACAAAGGGTGCCCCAAAGAGAAGACCTCTGCCAGGAGGCTGCACGGCCAGGTCTGGGGACAGGAGGAAGGAGCGGCCCAGGGAACCAGCCTAGGACGAACGTGCCAAGTGCAGAGAGGGCAGGAGATGAGGCCACTCCCTCTTCTGACTGAAGCTGTCCAGGAGAGCCAGGCGACAGGGACGGGTTTGCCAGAGCGAGTAGCCATGGCCCACCCAGCTGTTAGCCTCTCAGCTACTAAAGTGTCCCCAAGCAAGATTCTCCCTAAAATTCCCTAACTCACCATGCCTTTCAGGTGTGCCCTATTCCCATCGGCCCCTGGTCTGCTAACCACCCCACCTCCCCATCCCTGTCTTGAGGTTTAAGATTAACAATGAGGAGCTGGAAGTGTAGCTCAGTGGTTAGAGCACTTGCCTAGCAGGCGCAAGGCCTTACTTTGGCTGGTTCCCCAGCACCATACAAACTGGGTACAGGCCTGTAATCCCAGTACTCAGGAGGCAGAGGCAGGATGATTGCCTTGAGTTCAAGGCCAGCCTGGACCATAGAACAAGGCCCTATCTCTAAAACAAACAACAACGGAAGATTAATGATGAACATGGGCCCGGTGGCACCAGCCTGTCATTCCAGCACTCTAGGAGGCTGAGGCAGGAGGATCACAAGTTTGAGCCCAGCCTGGGCAACTTAGTAACTTAGTAAGACCCTGTCTCAAACTAAAAAATAAAACAGGGGCTGAGGATATGGCTCAGTGTGAAGGCCCTGGGCTCAGTACCCATTATTACTAAAAAGTAATGATAATAATAAAAAAAATTAAAGACTAACAGTTAAGGGCCAAGGATGTAGCTCAGTGGCGCAGCGCCTGCCTGGCACACACAAGGCCCTGGGTTCAATCCCTGGCTCCAAATAGAAAAAAAAGATCACAAAAAAATAGACCAAAAAAAAAATATATTAACAGTTAAGTTTGATTTGTTGTTGGGTATTGTGTTCCGCTACTTGCTTTGAGGCACTGTAGACTGAACCCACGGCCTCACACCTGCTGGCAGGGCTATACCCCTGAGCTACATCCCAGCCCTTTTTTTTTTTTTTTTTTTTTCAGTTTGAGACAGAGTCCCGCTAAGTTGCTCAGGCTGGACTTGCACATGTGATCCTCCTGCCTCAGCCTCCTAAGTAGCTGGGATTACAGTTATGTCACATTGCCCAGTTAACAGTGAAGATATTTACCAGGACCTAAGAATGGGGTGGAACTGTTAGTAACAGAAAAATCCTCAAGTCCCAAGGTCATCCCTCTCTGTGGTGGCTCTCTCACAGGAAGCCCCACCAGACAGTGAGAGGGACGGTTTCCTGAGAATCCAGTCACAACCCTATGTGGCTTCCTACTCCAGTGGACTCCTCGGGAAGCATAGGGGCCCGGGGAAACAGGGGGGTGGAAAAAGTGAAGCAAAGGGAAACTGACGAGCGAAGTGACAACTAGATCTGACAGGCGTTACCACAGGCTGTGACATTTCATGGGTACAACACCTCTGAATAAAAAAATGCCCTGGTGCTGAGCATGGTGGCGCAGGCCTGTCACCTAGCACTCTGGGGGGCTGAGGCAGCAGGACTGCAGGTTCCAGCCCAGCCTGAGGAACTTAACAAACTGTTTCAGAGAAAAGTAACAAGCAACGGCCTGGGGAAGAAACTCAGTGTGAAGGCCTGAGCTGCATCCCCAGGACAAACAAAGCCCAGGAGTATTCCGTCACCCCATCTCCCAGTCACCGAGGAAGATGTGAAGAGATCCTGCCTCACCTGTGTGTCCTCTGTACGATGAGTCCAGTGACCCAAATTAGCCTTCCAAGAGGAACAGAGAAAAACGCGGCCCCCACGGACACCCACCTGTACTCCCAAAGTGCCTAAGGCCACCAGGGGAGATGATAGCCCAAGAGCCCCGAACAGCAGCACCCAGCCCAGTGGAGGTCGGGACGGGGGATAAAGGCGACACTAGGGCAGGGCCTGCGGGCACAAGCCTGTAATCCCAGCTCTCTGGGAGGCTGAGGCAGGTGGACTGCAAGTTCAAGCCCAGTGTGGGCAACTTACGTAGCAATGTAGCAAGACCCCGTCTCAAAATCAAAAATGGACTGTGGATGCAGTCCAGTGCAGAGGCTGTGGGCTCAATCTTAATTCTACACATATCTGGTGGGCTGGCATGAAGACTGGAGGTCATTCGTGATCGTCTAACATAGAGTGACAAGGAGAGCCTCAGGCCTAAGTCCCTTGTCTTTAATTCTGACCAAAGCTGTGGCGAGTTCTTCCTGCCATGAAACCAAGCCTTGATTAATGCACTCAGGCTAGTGACGGTCACTGTTCACGCCCTTTGTGTAAACGTTCAGGTCAGCAGCTGAGCTGTGTAAGCGCATGTTTAATGATGAGCGCCTTGATTTCAAACCTCATCTCTAGCTGGGCCAGCAGCACAGATGCATAATCTCAACACTCGGGAAGGCTGAGGCAGGAGGATCGCAAGTTCGAACCCACCCTGGGCAACTTAGTGGCCTTGCAAGACCATTCCTCAAAATCAAAGGAAAAAATGAAGCGGGGGTGGGAAGGAAAAGAGGCTAGGGATGAACAGAAAGAGCACCGGAGTCTGAGAGTCTGCCCTTGTGTTCCTGCACTGCCACCTACTCTCCGGAAAGGGGCAGGAGGCGGAGGATGTTGCTGTGCGGAGAGAAAAAAAAAAAAAAAAAAGGCACAGTTGCTCTTCAGCTGTCATCAAAGTTCAGTCTGCTGCCCGAAGCAAAGAAATTCAGGAACTTTGGTCACGGCCCAGGAAGTGCAGCGAGGACCCACGGTGCCCAGCAGCCGCTACCACGGACAGACTGAGCTATGGTGGGGCCCCTTTCCCGCTGGCTCTGCTGCTTGGGCACCCTGGCAGGGCTCTTGGTTGCCCAGGCCCTGACCAGCTGTCCAGAGAAACACTACCAAGCACGAGAGGGACAGTGTTGCCAGGTGTGCAGGCCAGGTAGGACAGCTGGGGAGGGCGTGGGCGGGGGGGTCCAGTGGAGAGCGAGGGGCGGCCTGGCTTAGACTGCCTCTGCTTGCAGGGACGTTCTTTGTGAAGGACTGTGAGCAGCACGGAGGGGCTGCTCAGTGTGACCCGTGTATAGCAGGGGTCTCCTTCTCCCCAGACCACCACACCCGGCCCCACTGCGAGAGCTGTCGTCACTGCAACTCGGGTGAGGCGGGCCAGGGCACGTGGCTGGGCACTGGGTGCGCATCTGGAGGGGCAAGGACGGTAGCCCTGGGTGTGGAGAACAAGGAGGTGGGAAGCTGGAGCTTGCGCTGTGGCAAGGTGGAAGTCGGGCTCCCTGCGTGGGCACATAGTAGGGTGGGGAGACACCTATGAGTTCAGGGAAGGGTATAAGCAGAATCTGAGGGGTGGATGAGGAGGGGCCTGGGAAGAAGATCAAGAGAACAAAACAGGGACACAGTTGATTGCAGTGATGTATCCCTGAAATCTCAGCTATTCAGGAGGTTGAGGCAGGATCACTTGAGCTGAGCTCAAGGCCTGAGCAACTGAGTGATCCCATCCCCCTCAAAAAGTATACAGAAACAGAAGTAGCTTTAGAAACCCGGGTGCCTCTGTGTGTGCGTGTGTGTGTGCGTGTGTGTGTGTGTGTGTGTGTGTGTGTGTGTGTGTGTGTATAACACTGGGGAGCCTACCCAGAGCCTTCACTCTTAGCTATATTGCCAGTCCATTTTTAGCTTTTGTTTGTTATTTAAGACAAGGTCTCACTCTATAGTCCAGGCTGGTCCTGAACTCACTATGGAGTCCAGGCTGATTTCAAACTAATGGTAATCCTCCTGCTTCAGCCTCCCAAGTGCTGGGATTATAGGCATGTGCCATCACATGCCTGTTGTATGCACCTGGCTTATGTAGTGCTGGGGAATTGAACCCAGGGTCCTAAGCTTGCTAAGCAGGCACTTTAACCGCTGAGGTATTCCTCCAGCGCTAGTTTTTCTTTTTATTTTGAGACAGGATCTCACTAAGTTGCTAAATTGCCTAGGCTGGGCTTGAATTTGTAATCCCCCTGCCTCAGCCTCCCAAACTGCTGGGATTACAAGCCTGCACCACCAGCCTGACATACATATGACGGCTAGTAGATGCTCTTCTCAGCAGCTGTATGATGAGCAGGTTGGAGTTTTTAGTCATAGCCTCCCTTGCTCGGTCAGCTGGCCCTACTAAGTGGGCTTTTCCACATAATAAGCCAGTCCTTGCCCCCTTCGCCATGCTCCAGATCTCCCGGGCCACAATCTTCCTATGCGAGACTTAGCCTGCAGATCCCAAAGTTTCCAGGCAGCACCCGGCTACAGAAGGATCCTCAGGAACTGGTGCGGGGGCGGGGACACAGGAGCAGCCCGGTGAGCCCGTCTCCCTTCATCAGTGTTTGCATCTGTGAGACAGCACGAGTCTGGATTGAGTGCACAGGTTGGACAGACGCAGTAGAAGCCAGAGGTCTTTGGATACATGTCACTGAAAAGAAGGGCACTTATTTACAAACAGCCCAGTCCCTCTGTTGGGGGGGGGGGGGGGCAGGGATACTGGAGATCTAGCCCAGGGCCTTCACACCGAGCTACACCTCCAACCCATTTTAATCTCTGATTTTGAAACAGGGTCTTACTAAGTCACTAAATTGCCCAGGCTAGGCATGAGCTTGCAATCTTCCTGCTTCATCCTCCCAGAGTGCTGGGATGGCAGTCCTGCACCCGCAGCCTGGCTCCCAGTGCCTTCTGTAACCCTCCCCCTTCTCTTTTACCAGATCTCCTCATGACCCCCCGCCCCCAACTGCTCCTCCTCGTCACAGCCTGAGTGTCCCTCACTCCTCCTTGGCAGATCTTCACCCAGCCTGGCTCACAGTTCCTCATAAGCCACAGGACACGACATTCCAGCAGCAACTCAGAGTCAGAACTCAGTAGAGTCAGGTCCAGTGGCGCAGCCTGTCATCTCAGCACTCTGGGAGGCTGAGGCAGGAAGATCACAAGTTCAAGGTCAGCCTGGGCAACTTAGTGACTTAGTGAGACCCTGTCTCAAAATCTAAACTAAAAAACAACAAAATGGACTAAGGATGTAGCTCAGGGTAAAGGCTGTATACTGGATCTCTGGGGGTAGGGTTAAAAAAAGAAAAAAATTCAGAAAGAGGTCATAGGGTGATAAGGAAATCAAAGAAACTGTCTCTCTTCATGTCCTAACAAAAAGGCACAAGCAAAGCAAAGGGGGTTCCTGGCACCCTCTTTTCTGTGCCCTTCTCCCAGCCATCAGGGTCCTAGACACCTGGTTCCCCACATATGTGCTGCCATGAGACTCCTGCTCACGTCTGTTGCACATCTGGATGCTGCTGTCTTCCTTCAAATCACCCTTTCTCAAAAACAAAAAAATCACCTCTCTTTCAACCTCACCCCCCTGCAAGCCCAGCCCTGGGCCCCGAGTCCCTCCCTCTGCTATAACTCACTGCTACCACCTGCACCTGGCTCCCGCACTAGAGTAAAATTCATATTTCAAAGATGTCTATAATTTAGTAATTCTAGTAAAGTTCAAAAACATACAGGGAATCATGACAGCACCGTTCCTAATTGCTAAAAATGAGGAACTCCCCCAAAAGCCCACTAACATGATGAATACAGGGTAAGAAAGTCCTACTGTGAAATACTATATGACAATAAAAATGAACAATCTAAAATTACATTCACCAACGTGGATGAAATTAACAAAGATTCAAGAAGAGAAATGGGATAGAAATGAATCCATACTGCACAACTCCACCTACACAGTATAGAAAAAGGCACAATCAAAAACAAATGGGGGTGTTCATAAGTTAGAACAGTGCTGCCCTTGGGGGTTAGCGACTGAACGGAGCAGCCCCGGTCACGTTTCTAGGTGTGGTGCTAGTTACATTTGTGAGTCTAACGTGGCCTGATTCTTCAGCTTTATGCTTATGATCCCTGCGCCTCTCTCCAAGTATGTTACACCTAAATAAAAGGTTAATGAAGTAGCCAGAGACTTTGAGAGGCCCTGTCGAAAAATCAAAAAGCAAAAAAGTGCTGGGCATGGTGGTGTACACACGTAATCTCAGCACTTGGGAGGCTGAGGTAGGAGGAATTCCATAAGGTAGAGGCCATCCTGACCTGCACAGTGAGTTCAGGATTAGTCTGGACTACAGAGTAAGAATCTGTCTCAAAAGAGAGGGAGAGAGAAAGAGAAAAGAAAAAAGGAGAAAAGAAGAGCTGAGCTGGGGCTGTAGCTTAGTGCGAAGGTCCCAGCTCAGTTTTGAATATCACAAAAAAAAGAGAAGGTAAAATTTACCAGTGAGGGGCTGGGGGCACAGCTCAGTGGTTAGAGTGCTTACCTAGCATGTGCAGGGCCCTAGGTTCAATTCTCCAGCACCACATAAAAATTAGCTGGGGGCTGAGGGTATAGCTCAGCAGTTAAAGCATTTGCCTAGCAAGTGGCAGTGACCTGGGTTTAACTTCTCAACATCACATTAAGCTGGGCATTAGTAGCACACACCTGTGATCCCAGCACTAGAAAGGAGGCTGAGGCAGGAGGACTGCTATGTGTTCGAGGCCAGCCTACACTATCTAGTGAGTTCAGGACCAACCTGAATGAGTGAGACTGTGTGTGTGTGTGTGTGTGTGTGTGTGTGTGTGTGTGTGTGTGTGTGTGTGTGTATGTGTATACACATATACATATACACACATATATAAAATGTATCAGTATGACAGGAAATTATGTAAACTTCTACTTTTCAGTTTCTGTTTCTGAGTATGAATTTTCGAGCAAGGGCCACGTTTCTTCTTTATTAATGACCAAAATCAAGGGGCAGGCACTGGGCAGCGAGAGGTGAAGGCCCTCCTGGGGATGGAGCAAGGCAGTGGGAATGGAAAGGGGTCATGTCCCTAGAGGCAGGTCTCAGATAGGGCTAGGGTGATTAGCAAGTGGCCCTGGCGGTTGGGACCTGAGTGGCCTGGGGTCCGCCCCTCCTTTCTCTCAGGCCTGCTCACTCGCAACTGCACGGTCACTGCCAATGCTGAGTGCACCTGTCCCCAGGGCAGGCAATGCCGGGACAAGGAATGCACTGAGTGCGACCCTTCTCCAAGCCCCTTGCTGACCACGCGACCACTGGAGGCTCCAGGTACACACCCAGCACCCACAGAGTTCTCTTACGCCAAAAGTAAGTCCCAGGTGACCCTGTGTCTGGTCCCGTGGTGCAGAAGTGATAAGTCCAGCAGGGTCCCCATCCCCGCAGCACATGAGCTTGGAGCCCCGCAAGCCTGAGGCAACCTGCTGCTGCTCATTCTGGCTGTTTCCCAGGGGTGCCGAAGGCCAGGACAGTCAGGCCAGTGCAGACTCCCACTGACTTCCGGCAGCTGCCTCCTCCAGCTCCCTCCAGCCCTTGGCCATGTGAGTTTTGACCCTAACCCCACCCAGAAGCTAATGCACAGACAGGCCAGGAGGGAAGCCAGCCAGGAAACTCCTAGGAGTAAAAGGCGGAGGGAAAGCTGGGCCTGTAATCCAAGCATTCTAGGACACTGAGGCAGGAGGGTTTCCAAATTCAAGTCCAATGTGGGCAATGTAGTTAGACCTTGTCTCAAAAATAAGTAAAAAGGGCTGGGATGTAGCTTAGTGTGAAGGCCCTGGTAGGGTCTATTGATAAGAAGGGGAATGGTTCACGGTAGGGCTTTGTGGGGAGGGTGACCAGAAGGCTGGGCTGAGGAGCAGAGGACTTGATCTTTGCCCAAACTCCTGTCCACCCCTGCCTCCACAGCCCAAAGGTCCCTGTGCAACTCAGACTGTATCCGCATCTTTATGATCTTCTCTGGGATGTTTTTTGTTTTCACCCTGAGTGGAGTCCTATTCCTCCATCAGCAGCGGAAATACCGATCAAGTAAGAGAGAACCAGGTCTCCAGTCCTGCCCTGGGCCCCTCTGCTCAGATCTGGGACCTCACAGAAACCACCCCCGTCCCAGGCTCCAGCCCCGCCAGCCTGCTTCCTAGGCTTGTCCCCCCCTCCCCACTTCCCTCCCCAGACCCCCCCTCCCGCACACCCCCTGACAGCACCCCCCATGCTCCAGCAACCGCTCCTCTCTCCCCTCCTCCTGCCCCCTTCACTCCTTGCACGTATCTGATCTTTCTGCAGACAAAGCAGAAAGGCCCCAGGGGCTTGCAGAGCCATATCCTTCCAGCTGCCCCCAGGAGGAGGAGGGACATGCCATCCCCATCCAGGAGGACTACCGGAAGCCAGAGCCGGCTACCTGCCCTTGACCCAGAGCTAGGCAGAGCTGGGGGGCGGGGTGGGGGGCGGGGGGCTCGGAAGCCCCAGCCTCCGTCCGCCCCAGCTGCGCCCAGACCAGCAGCCCCACTTCAGAACCATCCTCTCACCAGGACTCTTATTTTTCCTGTTTCCTTTTCCTGTGGTACTGGGGATCAAGCCCAGGCCCTTCACACTCAGCGACATTTTTATTTTTGATTTTCACGCAGGTGGGACTTGCTAAATTGCCCAGGTGGGGCTCAAACTTGTGATCCTCCTGCCTCGGCCTCTCAGAGTTCTAGGATTACAAGCCTGTGCCACTGGGCCCAGTAGGGTCCCTTTCTGTGCACCCTTGACTAAGTGCCTTACCTAGACTGCCAGTGACAAGGACAGGCCTGGCGAGCTGGGCCCTGCGCTGCGGGAGGGCCCGGCTCTGGCTGTAAAACACGCTTTTGGAGATGAAGGGTCCACATCCTTGATTCGCAAAACAAGCAAAATAAAAGTGACAGTCCTGAGACGCAGCTCTCCAGCCTTCTCTGCAACCCCATCCCACGGCCGCCACCGTCACCTCATCTGGCCACGCCCTCTCCCCCTCGTTAGCGGGATCAAGGACCGGTGAGGGAGGAGTCGCCGCAAAGATCACGTGGGACGGAGAGGGTGTGGCGCTGAGAGAAAATAAGGAAAGGTCCCCAGGTCCCCGGGGTTCCCCTTCAGGCTTGGGCCCTCCTCCCCAGCTTGGCTTCCTTGGGTGGGCGGGAGGCCAAAGGGGCACTGATGTCACACGTCCAACACCACTTGGGTACCGGGGGACGGGAGGGGAGCAGCGATCAGAAAGAGCCCGGGCAGCTGCTACGAATGGCCCGGCTCCAGGCGGAGGTGCTAAGTGAAAGTGAAAGAGGAGTCGGGAAGGAGGAGGAGGAACCCCCGGGGCGGCCGGCTGGGAGAGAGGGCAGGGAGGGTCCGGCGCCCTCCTCCAGCCCCGGCTCAGCCGCCAGCGTGGAAGGGCAGGGGCGAGGAGGGGCCCGGGCAGCCCACATGGGCCCGAGGGACGGCTGGTGGCTGCTGCTCTGCTTGGCTCTGTCGCTGGCTCCGTGGGCAGTGGCAGGAACCGGTGAGTCGGGAGAACCGGCTGGGAGAAGTGCAGGCTTCAGGAGGCCCCTGGAAGCCAGCCCGGGGACTCCTGGGGCAGGAAGGGGGCCAGGAATGGCCTCCGATCACCTGCTAAGCCCGAGAGGTGAGAGCCTCTTCTGCCAGCAAGAGGGGAGCCAACTGTGTGGGGGGCTCTGGCGCAGCAAAGGAACCACTGCCCCAGAGAGGGCGCTGGGACTCTCCAGGCCGGGTTGTCATTTGGGAGGTGGCCATGGGTAGGGGCGGAGCCACAATAATGCAGCCGGCAGAGCAGAATGATTTACGGAGGTGCTGGGAACTGAAAGTGGCTGTCACCCCCAGCAACGAGGGGAGATTCACAACGCACTTGCTTGTTCTCAGCCAGGGCCAGCGCTCTTACTGCTGAGCTATTCCTCCAGCCACACTTCCTTCTTCTCAATGAGACTGTTTTTGGTGGTTGTGGTGGTGGTGGTACTGAGGATGGAAGGAACTCAGGGCTTTCCTACTGAGGTACATCCCCTTTTATAGTTTCTTATTTTGAGACAGGGTCTCACTAAGTCACGAAACTGCCCAGGCTGGACTTGAATTTGCAATCCTCTTGCCTCCATCTCCCAGAGTGCTGGGATGACAGATATGTGCCACAAGGCCTGGCCTGAGAATTCCTTTGGTTGAAGAATCCTTCATGGCTGGAAATAAGAATAAAAGCACCCTGTGAGCGAGTTTAAATAACTCACCAAGAAGTATTTGCCCACAGTAGCAGGGGCCTCTCATAGTAGGTGCTGCAGGTGACAGAACAGAGGGACACAGACCCTAGGACCCTGAAGGCAACTTTTACAGGTTTTTGCTTTGGTTTTGTTTTCTTTGTGGTACTAGGGATCAAGCCCAGGGCCTTCATACTGAGCTAAATTCCACCCACTTTTTAGTTTTGATTTTGAGACTGGGTCTTCCTAAGTTGCCAAGTTGCCCAGGCTGGGCTCATACCTGCGATCATCCTGCCTCAGCCTCCCAGAATGCTGGATGGCAGGCCTGTGCCACTAGGCCCAGCTTGGAACAGCAACAGGATGCTCACTCCAGCCTTTTCCCTGCAGAACGCCAGGCCACAGCAACACCTTGGCAGGCAGTAGATGTGCTCCTAGACTGCTTCTTGGTGACAGAAAGTGGGCAAGCAGGGGCTCTGGCCAGCAACGGGGACAAGGAGAAGGCTCTGCTTGTGCTGAAGCAGGTGCCAGTACCAGAGGACAGCTCTCTGGAAGGCCTCACAGATTTCCAAGGGGGCACAGTGGCCAAGGATGGCCCACCTGTTATCTTCGAAGCCTCAGGTAACAACCCCTCCCCCATCCATATCTGCTGCCTGCTGGCCAAGCCTTCTCCTTCCACTGTGACCTCTGTGCCACCCTTCTCCCCAGTGGACCTGGTAAAGATCCCCCAGGCCGAGGCCCTGCTCCATGCCGACTGCAGTGGGAAGGCAGTGACCTGTGAGATCTCCCACTACTCTCTCCACACCAGACCAGAGGCCACTGCAGACACAGCAGCTCGGTTCATCGCCAATGCCCAGGTGACTAGAAGTGGACCCAGTGTCTCCATGGTTTTGAAGACTGTCAGGGGTGCTGAGAATGGGGCTGCCTGGCATCCCACACTCAACCTACCCCTGAGCCCCCAGGGTACTATGAGGACCGCAGGTAAGTGATGAAAAGCAAATGGTAGAAAAGAAATTCTGTTTTGTTTTGTTTTAAAATAGTGAGAAGCTGGTGGTGTAGGTCTGTAACTGCAAGTACTCCTGGAGGCTGAGGGAGGAGGATCACAAGTTTGACCATAACCTGGGCAACTTAGTGAAACCTTGTCTCAAAAATAAAAATAGAAAAGGGGCTGAGGATGTAGCTCAGTGCGAAGGCCCTGGGTTCTATCCCCAGTACCTCGCCAAGTTGCCCAGGTTTCACGCAAACTTGTGATCCTCCTGACTCAGTCTTCCAGAATACTGGGATCACAGGCACCACACCTAACATGCAGTTCCATTTCTTTGTGGCTCAATTTGACAAGAGCAGAGGTGGCCTTACTGTCCAGAGCAGCAGCTTGGGCAGGTGTCTGTGCACAGCCTGGAGAACAGGTGACCTCAAGGAGGGGACAGCCCTGAGTTACACCTCATTTTTTCTCCATAGTGGAGTTCCAGGTGACGACGCAGAGCCACTCCCTGAGTTTCCCCTTGGGGACGTCAGCCTCCCTGGACTGCAGCTTCTCAATGGCACCAGGCCTGGACCTCGTCAGTGTGGAGTGGAGGCTGCAGTATAAGGGCCATGGCCAGCTGGTGTACAGTTGGACGACGGGGCAGGGGCAGGCCAAGAGGGCGGGTGCCGCCTTGCAGCCGGAGCCGCTTCTCAGGGCTGGGGACGCCTCTCTCACCCTCCCCAGCCTCACCCTGAAGGACGAAGGAGCCTACATTTGCCAGATCACCACCACTCTGTACCAAGCTCAACAGATCATTCACCTCAACATCCACGGTGATGCCTGGACTCTGTTATCCTGGGGGATGGGAAGGAGTGCTTTCCAGTTGGGATCTGAATACAAAGACCACTGTGGGGACTGGAGGAGCAGCACCGCAGCCCTGAGCTCTGTTCCCCAGCACCACATAAACCCGGCATGATGGCACATGCCTGTAATCTCAGCACTTGGGAGGCTGAGAAAAGAGGATTGCTTTGGCCAGCCTGGGCTACAGGGTGAGACCCTGTCTCCAAAAAAAGGATGTGAGGGCATCTGGCTATGACATCTGTCACCTCAATGGTTGCCAGGGTTGACTGGGCTGAACTATCTGGCTGGACATCTGTCCCCTTCCTCCCTCACTGCTCCAGTGTGTCCCTTCCAAAGCTGCATACTAGGTCAGAGAGGAAGACCTTCCCCACTAGAGGAGGACCGTTCCGTGGTCACAGGTACACGAGTAGCTGTGCTCCCGACAGAACCCCCAAACAAGCTCTCAAAAATTTTTTTTTCACTCAGCCCAGTAGTGCAGGTCTTATCATCCCAGCACTCTGGGAGGCTGGGGCAGGAGGATCACAAGTTCAAGCCCAGCCTGGGCAACTTGGTAATTTTGCAAGACTGTTTAAATACATAATAATAAAAAGGGGCTTAGGAGTACAGCTCAGAGTGAAGGCCCTGGATTCAACCCCCAGTACTGGGGGGGGAAAAAGACCTGCATTCTCACAACCTATAATGCCACCTTCATCTTAGAACAGATGGCATGAGATAGGGCTGACCACCTGCCATCACCAAGGCCTTCTGGACCATATCCTAAGGAAGGGTAATGGGTACCAGGTCAGGACTCTTTGGCTTGTAATAATGACAAGAAGCAAGCCAAGCTGGGCATGGTGGTACACGCCTACGATTCCAGCATGCTGGGAGGCTGAGGCAGGAGGATTACAAATTCAAGTCCAGCCTAGGGAATTTAGTGAGATTTTGTCTCAAAGTCAAAAGAAAAAGTAGGGAACTGGAGGAACAGCACAGCGGTTAAAATGCTTCCCTTGCCAAATGCAAGGCCCTGAGTTCAATTCCCCAGCACCATATAAAGCTGGACATGGTGGCACACACCTGTAATCCCAACACTCAGAATGCTAGACAGGTGGATGGTTCTGAGTCCAAGAACAGCTTGGACTACACCAGTGAGTTCAGGACCAACCTGGGCTACAGAACAAGACACTGTGTCAAAAATAAAAAAAAAGTGGGTTGGGTATGTAGCTCAGTGTGAAGGCCCTGAGTTCAATGTTCAATCCTCCTTACCATCATACATACACACATACACAAACACACAGGCCAAGGGGATGGGGTGTAGCTCAGTGTTAGAGCACTTGCCTAACATGAAAGGCCCTGGGTTTCATCCCCACCACTGAAAAAACGAGAGGACAATGTAAGCCAATCTTCATCTGGCCTTGTAGATGTTTTTCCAGAAAATGTACCCCTACAGCCAGAATCCAGGCACAGCCCTCACACCTGCACCCCTCGGGACAACACTGAGGAGCAGTCGTTAGCCTCCACTACCTGCTTTCACTGCAGTGGGAAGGGGGGCCTCAGGCGCTCCTGCTGGCCCCAGCTGGATCCCTCTGAAATTTTGGTATGGGTGGGGCTTTTTCTTTTTTTGAGATAGGACCTTGCTCTATAGTCTAGGCTGGTCCTGAACTCACAACATAGCCCAGGCTGGCCTTGAATTCAAAGTAATCCTTCCGCCTCCACCATCGTAGTGCTGGGATTACAGGCATGTACCACCACATCTAATTTTTATGTGGTGCTAGGGAATCGAACCCAGGGCCTTGTGCATGCTAAGCAAGCACTTTAACTGCTAAGCTCTGTCCTCAGTCCAAACCCCTCTGAAATTTCATTTCTCATTCTTTTCCCAGCTCCCCCCAAAGTACGACTGAGTATGGCCACCGATGGTTACGGTGCCCGGCTGCCAAGCCTCGTCTGCAGCATTACCGGCTACTACCCTCTGGACATGGAGGTGAAGTGGGTCCGAGAAGAGGGGGGCTCGGCCCCAGCCCAAGTCTCAGGGGCCTCCTTTTCCAGCCTCAGACAGAGCACAGAAGGTACCTACAGCATCTCCTCCTCCCTGACCGCGGACCCCGGCTCAGCAGGAGCCACCTACACCTGCCAGGTCACCCACGTCTCCCTGGAGAAGCCCCTTCAGATCAGCACCCAGGTGGTCCCACGAACAGGTACTGGGAAAGTCCTCGCCACTCCCACCACCAGGGATGCCGACAGTGCTCCTTCTCCCTTGGGGGCCTTGGGGTTTATGGCTCAGCACACATGATGCCTCTTGCCCACAACACTCTCGCCTACAGAGTGGAAGTTGGCTGATGGTGTCACCCTTGCCAGCTGCCTCCTTGTCACACTGCTGCTCCTGGGGCTTTGGAGACTGCAAGGTGAGTACTGTCCCTACCACCCTAGTCTGTAGGTCAGTCCATCCTAAGCACCTTCCTGCCCAGCCCAGAGATGAAGCCCACATCAGAGTTCCAGCTGTCCCCACCCTCGCTAGACAGGCTCTTTCTTTTGGGATGACCCCAAGTGACACCTGTCCTGTCCTCTTCTGTTTTCTCCTAGCCTCCTCATCAAGGTTTGCCAAGACCATGAGGCACATGGAATAGACACTCTCCAGTCTCAGAGTAAAAAACAGAGGGACCCAGGGGCAAGGGCCTGTCATCCTGACATTCAGGGAAGCTGAGGTACGAAGATCTCAAGTTCAAGCCCAGCCTGGGCTATGTAGTAACATAGGGAGACCCTATCTCAAAACCAAAAATTAAAGAAAAAGCCAGAGATGTAGCTCAGTGTGACGACCCTGGGTCCAAGCCCTAGTACCACAAAATAAAGATAAATTAAAGAAACAAAGAGTAGCTGCATTTTCTCAGAAGCACCTTGTGCTGAGTGGCAGGGCTGAGAAGCCCGCGGGAGGGCGAGGCCCTGGGCAGGATGCTGGCTTCCTCTACTGTGTGTCCTGGCTGCTGCACCATAGCAAAGAAAGGGCAAGGAAAGGGGGACACAAGAAGGCAGCACATCTGGGTGGAGATTAAAACCACAAAGGGCCAAATCTGAGGTAAAGTCAGGAGTGGTGGTACAGGCCTGTAACCCCATCACCTTGGAGGCTGAGGCAGGAGGTTGCTCTGTGTTCAAGGCCAGCCTGGACTGCAGAGTGAGACCCTGTCTCAAAAAATAAGTAAATAAATAAATCTGATGAGGTGGTGGGGGGGGGGGAGAAATAAGGAAAAGACAACAGGGCAGGGGACAGGGCTGGGCCACCACTTCTTGATTGAACTCTTGTCAAAATAAAAGCCCCTGCTGGCCTCTCAGGCAAAGCTTCTCCACTCCCTGTCACTCTGTGGAGCTCTGTCCCTGTCATCACTGCTCCAGCTCCACAAGTGTTTAAAGGTGTGAAGCAAAGAGGGCTCAGGCTTCTCTATTGCTCTGTGCAGCCCTGGGCTGCAACTGAGGTTCTGGCGTTTCTGATGGCTGCTAGGAATTTCTCGCTCAGCTGGAGAACAGCAAATTCTTCCCTTATTGATTGCCACAATATGCACAGTCAATGTGAAAGAAAACTCTGTGTGAGACCAGGTGTAATTCCAGCACTTGGGAGGCTGAGGCAGGACTGTCATGAATTCGAGGCCAGCCTGAGCTACAGGGTGAGTTTAGGACCAGCCTGGACCACAGAGTGAGACTCTGTCTTAAAAAAGTTGGGGGACTGGGTGCATAGCTCAAGGCCCTGCATTCAATTCCCTGGCACACCTAGTTTGTAATCCTAGCCCTTGGGAGGCTAAGGCAGGTGGACTGCTATATGTTCAAGGCCAGCCTGGGCTACATAATGAATTTAGGACCAGCCTAGACTACAGAGTGAGACCCTGTCTCAGACGATGAAAACTGTGGAAGGATGATGGGAAAAGGAGGTATGTACTGGAGGCCTCCCTCCCCAAGGCCTGCCCCTGAGGATGGTGGGGGCCCAGGAAGGAACAGGTGGGAGAGACCCACTGACTTCCTGTCTTCACTTCCTCCCACCAGCACCTGCAAGAGTTGAGCTGCTTCAAGACATGCTGACCACTTCCTGTGCCAACACACAGACGCTGATCTCTGCGAACCCACGAGGCACACACAGGCCAGCCTTCTGGCCTGCAGCAGCATCAGTGTGTTGGCACAGGCCTGTCACTCCAGCACTGTGAGACGCTGGGGCAGGAGCACCAAAAGTTCAAGCCCAACCTAGTTAACTTAGAGATTTGTCAAGACCTCATTACAAAATCAAAAAAAAAAAGGGGGCTGAGGAGGTAGCTCAGTGTGAAATCCCTGGGCGCAATCCTCAGTACCAAAAAGACAAAACAAAACCATGCTGTGCCCCTCCTCCCCGCCCAGGTGCTCTGACCCAAACAACAACCAAGTCAGTTTAGTGGTAGGAATTTGTATTTTTTTTTTTTTTTGCCTTCATTCAGAATACATGAAATCGGTAGATATGCCACATGCCTTTGGTAGAAGTACAACGCTTATTACTCTACACGAGTATGAGATCAGGTTAGGACAAAAGACAAAGAGGTAACGACAGACACACAATGAAACCCCTGTCATCTCAGGGCACACCGAGGGAGCTCGGAGTCGCGTGACTGGGAGTCCTGGGGTTCAGCTGCATACTCGCTCATGCACATGAAGGGTGGGGGCAGTGGGACAGCAGCAGAGACGCAGGAGAGGACTGGGGGGTGGGGGCGGTGAGAAAGAAAGTAGATGGACTGACCACCCCAAAAGACCAAAGCCAACTACACCTGGTGAGCCTCGCCAGGGACAGAACCTCAGTCTGACTCCTGTGACAGGGCCGGGGCCAAGAGGGCGGATTTGCTCCAGGCTCAGGACACATCGAGGACAGTGGTGGTTCTTCTCCAAAGAGGAGCCCAGAAGAGGGTAGAGACCTTCGAAGGGGGCACTGGGAGGGCACACTGACTGCTTCCTTCCAGCTCTTCAGTCCTGCCCTGGGGCAGGACGACGGGAATGTAGGACACCGGGGCAAAAGGAAGGGAAGGATGATTTGCACAGTGAAATGCTGCTGCATGGGAAGTGGGCACCCGTCCCCCATCCAGGCCTGGCTCAGCCTTCCTGCTTGCGGACCAGATGGAAAGAACCAAGGGCTGGGGATGTTCCTTCCTGCTCCTCTGGGTGTAGCCTGACGCTTAGCAATAGCCCTGGTGGCACACGCTAGTGATCCCAGCACTCCAGGAGGCTGAGGCAGGCAAGTTTAACTGCAGCCTGGGCAACTTATCAAGATCCTGTCTCAAAGCAAAACAACAAAACAAACAAACAAAAAAGACCTGGGGTGTAGTTCACTGCTAAGGGTCTGGGTTCAATCCCCTCTTACTTACACACACACCCCACCACACACACACTCTCTCTCTCTCTCTCTCTCTCTCTCTCTCTCTCTCTCTCTCTTTCTTCAAGAGAGAAAAGAGAAAGGAAAAAGCTTCCAGGACAGGCTGAGCCACTCCCATCCGCACATTCCACTGCCTGTGCACACAAGACTGGCAAGCAGAAGAAAAGAAAGGGGTCAGTATGGAGTTCAGACAGGGAGGGTGGTTCCCAGGAGAGTGCACTGCAGGGAGGACACAAGGTGGCTCTAGACACAGGCCCTGAGACTCACACAAGCACGTGGACCTCCCCTCATCCTCAGTCAGGCTGTGGGAAGGACCCTATCCCTGGCTCAGGAAAGTATACTGGGATGCGGGCAAGGAGAGGATTTTAGGGAGTCTTGGCATCTCACCTCTAACACCTCACCTTCCTTCATCAACAGGAAGTGAGGACAGGAACCTTCTATAATGACAGGACAAGAAGTAGTTTCCTGCAAGTATGTTATTTTCAAGTGAGGCCATTGAATCATGGTTTCTCCATAACTAAAAGGCACTTTCTCTTTATGCCAATAATGAAAATTAACTAAGAGACCTGAACTTGGGTTGGGAGAAATTATTTGGTGTCCTCATGAACACAGGGTGCAGCAGAAAACACTGAGGGACATCTTCTGGTTAGAAGCACATGGGACAGCTCCTAGGACAGAAGTGAGAGCCTCTCAGCAATCAATAAGGACTAGTTTTCCAGGCCTACAGAAAAAAATAAAGGCTATAAGCAGGCCCTGTGGTGCAGGCCTGGCACCCCAGCACTCTGGGAGGCTGAGGCAGGAAAATCGCAAGTTTAAGCCGAGCCTGGGCAACTTAGCAACTTAGTGAGACCCTGTCTCAAATAATCAATGAAAAAGAGCTGGAGATGCAGCTCAGAATGAAGGCCTCAGGTTCAATCCCCAGTACTGGAAAAAAAAAAAAAAAAAAAAGAAGGAAAGTAAAAAGTCAAAGGATGTAAGATCCCTAAAGACAGAAAATTTTGGACTAAGAAATTAGCAAGGGCTACAAAACAGGTTTGCCTCTCTACGAGAGTTTTGCATCAGAACTACACTAGCCCATGTGCTAACCCCAGACCTTCCTAAGGCCTGGCACAGGACTAAAGCTCCCAGTGAGGGCAGCACAAAGCAAGGATCCACTTCCCCAACTGTTTCACAATCCCCTCTTGCCAGCGGCCCAGCCATTCCAGGGTACACCATGGGCCTCAAGCCTTCTCCTGCCCCAACCCAGCCAGCTCTTTGGGTCCTTCATCCCTTCCTCTGGCTGCCACTTCTTTGGCTTTGGGGGAATGTGAGCATCCGTAACAAGGGAGGAGGGAGGAGGCGTCAGCTGTCACTCTTCAGGCCGTGACTTGGAGACCGCGTCATGAGCAGCATTTCTAGTGCCGAGGGACAGAGTACACATGAGTGCAACCAAGGAGGAGGAATGCGATGGAAGAAGGCGGATGGGGCAGCTTCTCAAGAGAGCAAACAGAAGGAGAACTTGGAGAGCAATGGATGTGAGGGGTAAGCCATGGAGGGGGAGGGGTGGCACATTCTCAAGTAAAAAAGTAGACTGGACACAGGAATCAGGAAGTCCCGGACGGAGAAGAGAAAAAGACAGGGGAAAACAAGAGGGCAAATGACACTGAGTTACTAGATATTCATGTCTCTTCAGTCACAGGGGTCCCAGCCCCTGGACTCCCTCGAACCCAAGCCAGTGACACACAGCACAGCCTGCTTCTTCAGAGCAAGAGGGGCCATCTCCCCATAATGCCTTGCAGAGGGCCATTCCCTGGCTTTGCCCATCCACCTCCCAAAGCCCACAACACCCCCCAGCAGCAGTCTCCATACCTCAGTCAGAGCAGCCCCACGCCCCAGGCAGCAGGCAGCAGGCAGGGCTGGGAAAGACTCCAGGACCTTCCCACCTCTTCACCCCACCAGCGACCTCAGCGATACTTACTTACAATAACTACCACGATGATGGCACAGATAGCTCCCAGCATGATCATCATCTGAGAAGACACAGGCAACACATGAGCCCTTGGACGCAGCGCAGGAGGAAGCCCGAATCACACGCAGAGGATACAACTTTCACCCTCCTCCAGAGAGTCAAAGAAACTACCCACCCAACCCTCTGTTTCCCCCATGACTACAAGCCCAGCACCACAGTCAGGGCTTTTCGAAAACAGCACAGGCCTAGAAGCCTAGCATTCTGGGAAGCTGACAAGGAGGATCACAAGTTCAAGCCCAGACCAGGAAACTTAGCTATTTACTGAAACCCTGTCTCAAAATTAAAAAAAAAAAAGAGAAAGAAAGAAAAAGAAAAAAGCAAACTGGGAAGCCAGGGGAATAGCTTAGTAGTTAGTGTGCTTGCCTAGCAAGCACAAGGTCCTGACTTCAATTCCCCAGCACCACATAAACCAGGCACGGTGGCACACGCCTGTAATCCTAATACTAGGGAGGCTGAAGGATTGCTATGAGTTCTAGGCCAGCCTGGGCTACATAGTGAGTTCAGGACCGGTATGGACTACAGAGTGAGAAGGTGTTGTTAAAGAGAGAGAGAGAGAGGGAGAGAGAAGGAAAGAAAGAAAAGAGGGGCTGGAGAAATGGCAGTGGTTAAAGCGTTTGCCTTGCAAGCACAAGGCCCTGAGTTTGATTCCCCAGCACCACATAAAGCTGGGTGTGGTAGCACATGCTTGTAATTCCAGAACTTAGTAGAATGAGGCTGGTGGATTATCCTGGGTCCAAAGTCAGCCTGGGCTACACCAGTGAGTTCAGGACCAGCCTGGGCTACAAAGTGAGACTCTATCTCAAAAAAAAAAAAAAAGGAAAAGAAAAAGAAAAAGGAAGGAAGGAAAACAGTTCAGGATGAGTAGCTAGCTAGCTCCACTCTGATGAGCTCCTACTGCCTGAAAACTATAAAAGGAATTCCCACAGAAGGGAAGATTTTGGATCTTTATTCAGTTGTTTCAGTTTTTACTGTGAAGTATCTGGTACATTCCTAAAAGTTGCATATGTTTAAAAATATAAGAAACTGGGCCTAGAGGCAAAGGTTAGTAATCCCAACTGGGAGGCTGAGGTAGGAGGAGCACAAATTCAAGCTCAGCCTAAGAAACTCAGTGACTTAAAGAGACACCGTCTCGGGCTGGAGGAATGGCAGAGCAGTTAAAGTACTTGTCTTGCAAGCTCAAGGCCCTGAGTTCAACTGCTCAGCACCACGGAAAGCTGGGCATGGTGGCACATGCCTGTAATCTCAGCACTTAGGCGGCCGAGGCAGGAGGATTGCTGTGAGTCCAAGGCCAGTTTGAGCTACACAGTGAGTTCAGGACCAGCCTGGGCTATATAGTGAGACCCTGTCTCAAAAAAAAAAAAAAAAAAAAAAGATTAAGGGACACTGCCTTAAAATCAAAATGGCTGTTGGGAGCATAGCTCAGTGGTTAGCACACGTGCCTAGCACATGCAAGGCCCTGGGTTTGATCCCCTAGCACCACATAAAATTAGCCCATGTCGCAGCACATGCATGTAATCCCTCACAGGCTGAGGCATGATTACTGTGAGTTCTAGGCTAGCTTGAGCTACACAGCGAGTTCAAGATCAGCCGGGACTGCACAGCAAGACCCTGTCTCTAAATAAATAAATAAATGCTGCAAATGGACTGAGGATGTAGCTTACTGTGAAGGCCCTGGTCTTGGGCCCCGGTACCAGAAAAATAAGAATAAAAATAAAAATATATATGCCTGAGACACTGTATTGCCGCTGGGTATGTCTGAAGAAAGGTTAGGTTAGAATTTCCGCAGGAGACACCTATAAGGAAGAGCTTCTTAAGTAAGGGTCAAATCTCCTTTCCGGTAGCCTTTTCAATGAATGGTTCTAAATACTCAGTCGCACCCTGCTGGCCATGGTGGGTAATGCAGCTCTCAGGGACCCAGTCTGTTTCCTGAGGTCAGAACAGGGCAAAGCACCTGCACTCTCCAAGGAAGGACTATCAAAGCTAGGGATTCTCTCACCTTTCCCCAGTGAAGACCCAGGGAATGAAGGGGAGAAGACAAAGAAATTCACCTTGCAGTTTTTCCACCAGTACTTCCTCTTTAGCTTGGCAGCACTGCTCTCAAATTGTGATGCTCCTGCCTGCAAGGCGTCGGCTCGGTCGTCCAGCTCTGACAGCTTCTGGTCCCTCTCCAGGACCTTGTCCACATTCACACGCATGATGTCCACCACCTGTGCAGGGTGTGAAGCAAAGCTGTTAAGTTCCACTAGAGAAAGAACTGGGTGGGATCCTGAGTCTGGAGCTGTAGAACTCTAAGGAATGCTTTGGTCCCAAAGCCTGCAGCTTTCTCCTCATAAAAAAAGAAAATGGGGGCTGGAGGAATGGCACAGCAGTTAAAGTGCTTGTCTATCAAGCGCAAAGCCCTGATTTTGATTCCCTAACACTATATAAAGCCGGGCATGGTGGCACATGCCTGTAATCCCAGCAATAGGGAGGCTGAGGCAGGAGCATTGCTGTGAGCCCAAGGCCAGCCTGAGGTATATAGTGAGTTCAGGACCAGCCAGGACTACAGAGCAAGACACTGTCTCAAAAAAGGGGGTGGGGGAGGGTAAGAGGAATAGCTCAGCAGTTAAAGCACTTGCCTAGCAAGCTCAAGATCATGATCTGAATTCCACAGTGCCACATAAACTGAGCATGGTAGCACACAACTGTAATCCCAGCAATGGGGAGGCTAAGACAGGAGGATTGCTATGTGTTTAAGGCCACACTAGGCTATATAGTGAGTTCAGCTTGGACAACACAGCAAAACCCTGTCTCAAAGGAAAAAAAAAAGAAAGAAAGAAAATGGGGCTGGAGGAATAGCACAATGGTTGGATGGCTTACCTAGCAAGCACAAGGCCATATGTTCAATTCTTCAGCACCACATTTGCTGGGCATGGTGGCACACACCTATAATCCCAGCACTCAGAAGGCTAAGGCAGAAGGATTACCATGAGTTTGAGGCCAACATGCATGGGCTCTATAGTGCATTTAGAACCAACTTGTACTACAAAGCAAGACCTTGTCTCCAAAAAGATTTAAAAATAAAAGAAAATGGAGCCAGGCCCAGAGAAGTCCTCTCATCCCAGCATTCTGAGAGACAGAGGCAGGAGGATCCCAAGTTCAAGCCTTAATGACTAGTGGGCAACTTAGTGACTAGTGAGACCAAAATCAAAAATATAAACTGGGCTGGGGATGTAGCTCAGTATGAGGCCGTGGGCTCAATCTCCAGGATAAAGAAAGAAAAAGGAGTGAGAGAGAGAGAAAGAGAGAGAGAGAGAGAAAGGAAGGCAGGCACGCAGGCAGGCAGGCAGGCAGATCTTCCTTCTGTTGCTAAATCCCCATGGCCTGAAAACTTTCAGAGAAAGGGCAATCTACCCACCTCTTCTACTTGTGCCTGGGTTTGCTGTAGTCGTCTGTTGCTGGTCATGTTAGGAGGAGGGCCAGGGGGACCCCCACCTGGGGCAGCCCCCTCTGCCCCTTCAGCAGGTGGCTGAGTTGGACCAGACCTGGGAAGAGAAGTAGACAGAATAAACAAAGTGATCAAGATTTTTTTTTAAAGTACATTCTTACCAAAGCAACTGTGATAAGCTGCTGAAGGCACTTGAGGCAGAATCCCGAGTAGGGAGAGACAGTACAGAGGGCAGGAGTAAAAGACAAAAGGACTCAGGACTACTTTTAGATGGTGCTCTCAGTGCCACTATAAGATCAGGTTTAGGGGTTGGAGAGTAGCTCAGTGGTTAAAGCACTTGCTTAGCAAGTTTAAGGCGCTAGATTCAATTCTTTAGCACCACATAAACTGGGTGGGTACGGTGACATGCCTGTAATCCCAGCACTTGGGAGGCTTAGGCAAGAGGATTGCCATGAGTTTAAGGCCAGCTTGAGCTACTAAATTTAGGATCAGCCTGGACTACAGAGCAAGACCCTGTTTCAAAATAAACAAAATGTAAAAATCTTCTTTGGTGATATCCTCTGATCCAAACATTCACTAGCACAATGGCTCCAGGACAAATGATCAGCCTTGTCCTCAATGATGGCATTTCCCTGGCTATAAGAGCTTTCCATAGCTAGGTCTTGTGGCACCAGCCGGTAATCCTAGTACTCTGGGAAGGTAGCAGGAAGATCAGAAGTTTGAGCCCCACTAGACCAGGCAACTTAGCGAGATCTTGTCTCATAATCAAAACTAAAAATGGACTGATGATAATGTAGCTCAGCATGAAGGTCCTGGGCTCAATCTCCGGGACCAAAAGAAAAAAAAGCTTCCATATGAAAAATGGGGAAAAAATCAACCAGAAGAGAAGAAATGTATGAAAATACTAGTAAGCCAAGATAAGTCTATGGCTTCATGGCTTCAAGTGCAAAGCTTTAACACACAGGTTTGGCTTATGGAGATCCGGTTACTGGTTATGTTCCATGCAGTCTTTAGTATCTTGGCTGCTATAAGTTCAACCTGGAGAGTCACCAAAGGCAAAGGCAATGTGACACCAGTGGAGTGAGTCAGGACTGCTTGTTTGCATGGTTTTTGGCAAAGATGATGGGTTTCACTTAGGTTGAATCCGGGGCCCAACACAATTGCATTAGTTATGGAAAGAGTTCCAAGAACATAGGCAGGAAGTAAAAATGCTAGAACTAGAGCTCAGTGTAATGTACCATAGACACTCCATCCAGATCTGACAGCATCTCTGGAGACTCCCTAGGTCCCAAAAAGAAATCTTGGTTTACGCTAAGATGCTCATGAAGATAATTCTCTCTCTTTGATTTGAGACAGGGACTCACTCTGTAGTCCAGGCTGGTCCTGCACTCACTGTGTAGCCCATGCTGGCCTCAAACTCACAGCAATCCTCCTGTCTCAGCCTCCTGAACTGGGATTACAGGTGCGCACCACCATGCCTCGTAGTTTTTATGTAGCAGTGGACTGAATTCAGGGCCTTGCACATGCTAGGTAAGCACTCTGGCCACTGAGCTGTGTCCCCAGCCCAGCACAGCTCCCTCTTTCAGCACCAGGTAAGGATATCTTAGCCTGAGGAAGGAGTAACTCAGCGTGGGGTCAAGGAACACTTCTTTCCACATGCCCAAATATGGCAGCCAAATCTACCTGCTAACAAATTCCTAAAAGCCTAACCTAAATAATCAGATTGGGCTGGAGGAAGAGCACAGGGGCTGCCTAGCAAGCACAAGGCTCTGAGTTTGATTAAACAGCACCACGTAAGCCAGGTGTGGTAATGCACACCTGTAATCCCAGCACTCAGGAGGCTGAGAGAAGGACTGTCGTGAGTAGGTTGGAAGCCAGTCTGGACTACAGAGACTCTGTTTTAGAGGGAAAAAAGGGGGGAGGGTTATAGGAACGCATCTATAATTTAATGCAGACCAGGTATTTCTTTAGGAACTCCTCAGAGAAAAGCAAAATCTCCTAGGACCTATTTCACCAGAGTGCCCTGGAACAAATGTGCTAGTAACTGGGCATTAGCACACTCCTATAATGCCGACACTCTGGGAGGCTGAGGAAGGATGGCAAGTTCAATCCCAGCCTGGGCAAATTAGCAAGACTCTTTCTCAAAATAAAAGTTAAGAAGGGTTGGGAATGTAGCTTAGTGCAAAGGTCCTGCATTCAATTCCCACACCACAAAAGTAATAACCATAATAAATAAATGCCCCAGAGGCTAAAGCCTCAATGTTACCCAAAAGGAAATTTCTTGAATTCCCTGCCAGGCACAGGGGTGCACACCTGTAATCCCAGCACTTGGGAGGCTGAGGCAGGAAGACTGCTGAGTTCGAGGCCAGCTTAGGCTACATACTAAGTTCAAGACCAGCCTGGACTACAGAGTAAGACCCTGTCTCAAACATACACACAGACGAAATTCCTTGACTAATACCTAGAAGAACTAATACCTAAAAGGTGCTCTACCATAACTGATTTTTTTTCAGACTAAAAAGATAAAAGAATGACTTTTGCCCATTTAAGGAATCACGTTTATGTTTTTCACTAAGGCACAAGAAGGCAAAGGAAAGGGACACAAAACCAAGAGTCACCCTACTCTTGTGCCACTACTGTGCTATCTAAGCATTCTAGTTCTTGACTGAAGGCAGGAATTTCAACGAGTAGGGAGCAGCCAGTTTTGGAAGCAGTCCAGGACAGTGGCACCAATGACAAGATTAAGGTCAGACACCTCGTGATTCCCTGCTGGCCACCACGCATTGCCCCCTCCCTTCACTCAACCCACATGGATGCTATGTGGGACTAGGCGAAGAAGGATTCCCCCTCCCCAGAGCAAAACCTACTGGCATCTTAGCACTTGCCCAAAACACTTACAATATCACCTGTAGTTAAAAAAAAAAAAAGCAGTAATCAAAGGGGAAAAGTACAAGGGTTCGCATACCCTGCAACAGCTCATCTCACTTGTTGGGAGGTGAACAAGCAGTAACACATACAGCTGTAGGTATAACCCTTATGTAATGAAAGGAAATCTTTCCCTTGTTACTAAGAGGGGTAAAACAAACACACGTAGGACCAGGCCAGGGCCTCAGGCAGTAATGAGAAAGAATACCCTGCATTAAACATATACTGTGGTCCTGACAGAGAAGTGCTTAATTTACCACAGCTCTCCTGCAGGAACTCGGGGAGGGGC
This sequence comes from Ctenodactylus gundi, assembly GCA_004027205.1. Classification (NCBI taxonomy): domain Eukaryota; kingdom Metazoa; phylum Chordata; class Mammalia; order Rodentia; family Ctenodactylidae; genus Ctenodactylus; species Ctenodactylus gundi. Next base: position 39,085 of record PVKB01004351.1, on the reverse strand, counting down.
TAATGTCGAAGACGGTCAGCAGCAATGCTCAGCTCTCCGCCGTTCTCCGTTTCTCCTCCAAACACTTGCCTAAGGCCTTTTTTAATTTTTTTTGAGACAGGGTCTCACTGTCTTCCAGGCTGGTCCTGAACTCTATGTATGTAGCCCAGGCTGGCCTCGAACTCACTGCAATCCTGCCGCCTCAACTCCCAAGGGCTGCCCTGGCACCTAAGGACTTGATGGCAGTCAGGCACCTCCTATACGGGTGGCCTTGGGGCGAAGAGCTACATGGGACCACAGGTCACTGTCCCTTGAGTCCTTCTGGGGGGCGCAGCTGGCGCGAGAGAACTGGCTGGTAAGTTTCAGAGGGATATCTCACTCCGGGTGAGGGCCAGGCACGAATTTGGAGGCTGCAGGGCAATCCGAGTTAGTAACTGGCAGGTGCACCTACGACGGCCACTCCAGAGATTCTGAGTCCAGGCTCAGATACCAAGGGTCTCCGAGCACCCCACCTGTCCCCGTGTCCGCCCTCGCCCTCTCTGGGGTTCCACTACACTGGGTCCAGAATGAGGTGCCACGCTCACAAGAGGAGAGGGCGCAGTGAATGGGGGACCCCTGCTCCCCCGCCTCGCCCGTGGGGTGCAGGCTGTCTGGTGCAAGAATAAGGTGCTGTTCCCTCCGTGGGGCGGGCCGGCTGGGACCGGAGCGCGGCGGTGGTACCCAGCGTCGCCGCAGCTGCTGCAATGCGCCATTTTCCGTCCCGCAGAGTCGGGCGCTTAGGGGAGAGAGTTGGCAAGTTGTTCAGCCCCCCAACGCGAGAGTCAACTCACATGTTTCTGACAGAGGGAGGCAGGGTCCGTCCCCTCTCGGAAGCTGCTACGAGACACCCGACGGGGAGTCGCTGCCGGTGAAGCAGAGGGGACAGCCGAGCGCCGGATCCCGCAGGCCAGCCGCAAGTACAACTGCGGGAAAACTGACTGCAGCGCCCGCGCCGGTCCCTCGGCTTTATTAGTCCTGGCCACGCCTCCTAGCAGTTGTTGAAAACTCCGCGGCCCAATCCACGCCCAGAACGGTCTCCAAATTCAGGCGTCCTGGCCCGCCTCGCCCTTGCAGTTCTACCAATCACAGCCCTCCTCTCATTTTGACTTCGGAAAGGAGTGGTTGCAGAGAGGATCCTTCACTGACCAGTGCAACTGTAATTTGCTTTCCTGTCGATCTTAGCGATAGGACAGCGTGAAAATACGAGTGCCCGGGAGGGGGGAATTTGAGTTAGGCCTTTCGGTGCCTCCGAACCAATCGCCGAGCAGTTTCGGAGTCAGGGCCCGCCCATCTCCGGTGATTCCGGTCCATCACACTGCTTCCGCAGACAGCGTCGGCGGACGGGCTGAGGTTGGGCGCAACTCTAGAGTAGTAGACTGGATGAGTTCAGGACGGTCGTCAGTTGTGGTGCCCAACCATGCCCGCGGACCCGCCTGTGAGCAGCAGCCCTGACGGAGAATCCGCCGTACAGAGCCGTCGGAGTGGCGCGCCAGAATCCGGGCGCAGGGTTTCATCGTACCAAAGCTAATAACGCTTCGTTCAAGTGGTGGAGCCCAGCTCTAGAGTGGCTGAGGCAGGAGGATAGCTATGAATTTAAGGTCAGGTGGGGCACATACTGAAGGATAGGCTTCCTTCATCCGTACTTTAAATAACCCATCTCAAATTGAATTTTTCTTCAAACCTTCCCCTTCTATGTGCCCTGATAGGTTACCACAGCGATTTAGTGCCCAGATCAGAAACCACTTAGAATGAGGGGCATACACAAATTCAGAAACTGCAGGGCAATCCGATGTAGTAATTATGTAATCCTGTATTTCCTCCCATTTTACCCCCTCCAATAATTCTCCAAGTCCAGTCGATTTTTTTTTCTTAGTACTGCAAGAGGTCTCTTTCTTTTTCTCACTATTATCTATTTCTTGAAAATCAGTTGTAAAATTCACCATTATGTATTTATGCCTTATTTTTTAAAAAGTACTCACGGGGCTGGCATTTGTAGCTTAGAGGTTAGAGTTCTTACCTATTGAGCATGAGGCCCTAGGTTCAATCCCCAGCACCACATAAACGGGCATGGTGGTGCACACTTGTAATCCAAGCACTTGGAAGGCCGAGACAAAATTGCCATGAGTTTGAGACCAGCCTGGGCTACATAGTGAGTTCAGGGCTAGCTTGGACTACAAAGGGAGACTCTGTCTCCAAAAAAACAGAAAAAAATTGGAAAAAATGATAACAGCATATCTACAACTTCATATTCAGACACTGATTGTTCTTTTTGTTCTTTTTATGGAACCCAGGACTTGAACACTATGCTAATTTCAAGCCCATTTTTTGTTTTTTAACCTGAGACAGGGACAACTTAAAATGCTAAATTGTCCCAACTGGACTCATTTGCAATCCTCCTGCCTCAGCATCCCAGAGTGCTGGGATTATAAGCATGTACCACCATACCCAGTTTATGTGGTACAGGGGAATCGAACCCAGGGCCTTGGGCTTGCTGAGCAAGTGCTTTGACTGGGCTGTTCCTCCAGCCCCTAAACAATTACTGTTAAAGACCTATTGTGGTTGCCTGGTCCAGTGGGGGTGGGGGTGGGAGGTGAAGCAGGAGAATGGCAAGTTCCAGCCCAGCCAATGGAACTTAGCAATTTGGTGAGACCCTGTGTCCAATGAACAATAAAAATGGCTGAGGATGTAGCTCAGAATGAAGGCCCTGTGTTCAATATCCAATACCACACACACAAACACCTACTGTATTCATCCTATGTATTTATCCCACCCTCTTCCTGAAACCACATGCAAATAACAATTTTTTAAAAATTGAAGACAGTTTATATAACTACAAGGCAAAAAGAATGAGAATAAATGGTTCTGAAAGTATGAATGTTAAGTATCATTGCTAGTTCTACTGGGCAGTGTGTGTGTGTGTGTGTGTGTGTGTGTGTGTGTGTGTGTGTGTGTATTACTGAGGATTGAACCAAGGATCTTCACATTGAGGTACACATGGGGCTTTGGGGAAACACTCTAGATCCAACCCATAACACCATCCATCCCTATCAATAATCCCTAGTAACTCTAACTCTTTTCTTTTTGTGGTACTATGGAAAGAGTATAGAATCTTTGCACTGAGCTACATTGCCAGCCCACTTTTGATTTTTCTTTTTTGGAGGTAGTCTCACTCTGTAGTCCAGGCAGGTTTTGAACTCACTATACAGCCCAGGCTGGCCTCAGACTCCCAGAAATCCTCCTGCCTCAGCCTCCCAAGTGCTGGGATTACCAGTGTGTGCCACCACACCCAGCTTATGTGGTGCTGGGGAACTGAATCCAAGGCCTTGCACTTGCTAGGCAAGTGCAGTAATCACTGTGCTATCCCCCCACCCCCCTTTTGATTTAGATAGGGATCTCAACCAGTTGCTAAGTTGCCCAGGTTGGGCTAGAACTTGTGATTCTCCTGTCTTTACCTCCCAGAGTGCTGGGACTACAAACCTGTAGTATGGGGCTGGGTACAACACTAATTTCTTCTCCATCTCTAAAACTTTGTTTCAAGAGTGTTATGTAAATGTATTGTATAGTATATAATCTTTTGAGATCACCTTTCTTTTTCTTTTCACTGAGCATATAACTCTTGAAACCCAGGCATGGTGGTTTGTGCCTATGATCCCAGCACTCCAGGAGGCTGAGATAGGAGGATTATAAGTTCGAATCTTGCTGGAAAAACTTAGCAAGTTAGGAAGACCCTATGTATAAATAATAAACACAGTGCAGGTGATGTAGTTCAGTGGAAAGGCCATGGGTTTAATCCATAGTACCGAAGCCCACAAAATCCATCTAAGATCTTGTATGTATCGATACTTCGCCTTGCTGAGTAGCATTCATTCACATAGTATGGAAATACAGAATTTGTTTTACCCTTTGTTTGCTGAAGGCAGTTTTCAAAGTTGTCTTATCTAGGGCTGGAGGAATGCCACTGCGGTAAAAGCACTTGCCTTGCCTTGCGAGCAGCGCCAGGCCCTGAGTTCGATTCCCCAGCACCACATGAAGCTGGGCGGGGTGGCGCACACCTGTAATCCCAGCACTTGGGAGGCTGAGGCAGGAGGATTGCCATGAGTCCAAGACCAGCCTGGGCTACATCAGTGAGTTCAGGGCCAGTATGGGCTACAGAGCGAGACCCTGTCTCAAAAAAAAAATTGTTTTATCTAGTCTAGGTCACTGCCTGTCTAGTTACTTCTTCATCACTGTAACTCAATATGTGACATCCACAACTCTAGGGAGGAAAGATTGATTTTGGTTTTATAAATATTTATTTATTTATTTATTTATTTGAGACAGGGTCTCACTTTATAGCCCAGCCTGGTCCTGAACTCACTATGTAGCCAGGTTAGCCTTGCACTCAGGGCAATCCTCATCCTCCCCAGTGCTGGGATTGTAGGCAGGCACCACCACACCCAGTTTATGTGGAATGGAACTCAGGTACTTAGCACTTGTTAGGCAAGCAATTTAACGCTGAGCCATTCCTCCAGCCCCTGGGAGGAAATACTTATTTTAGCTTGCAGTTTCAGAAGGTCACAGTCCCCATTCATGCATGGGTGGCTGGCAGCAGCAGAAGCACACGGTGGAGGGAGAGGTCCAGGTTGCTCCCCACAGCATTGCAAACAGGAAGCTGAGTCTGAGAGGAAGGGAGGACGTTGCATTTATCCTTCCAAGTCCAGGGATTCACCCCTTCTGGGTCCAGCCTCAGTGTTCCACCCCCTCCAGGTTTAAGCTCCTAGTCCGCAGCACACCTGTAATCTAATCCACATACATGTAATCTACAATCTACCACAGCCTGCCTTCCACGACTCACTCATAATCTACCCCTCCAGACCAGGCCCCCATCCCCCAGTCTCCTAATATCACATGGCTCCATAGACAATCCATCATATACAAATACATGAGACTATTGGGAACACTCCATATCCAAACCACAGTACTGCCTAAAAGGGCACTTGTGAAAATGTATTTGTGAGCTCACAGGAAAGCACACTAGCTCAAGACTTAGAACTAAGTGAAAGCTACTATGGGGGTGGGGGGGTCAGCTTGGGGCTGGGAGTGTTGCCCAGTGGTTAGAGTGCTTGCCTCTGTTGGATTGTCCAGCAACTACATAAACATTAGCCAGGCATGGTGGCACATAAGTATAATCCCAACACTCCAGGAGGCTGGGACAGGAGAATTGCCATGAATTCAAGGCTGCCTGGTCTACATAGTGAGTTTAGAATTATCCTGGACTATTGAGTGAGACTGCCTCCCCCCCCAAAAAAAAGGATTAAAGATATGCCGCTGCCCCCCACCCCACCCCCCCCCATTCAGTACTCTAGGAGCCTGAGGCAAGAGGATCATAAGTGTGAGTCCATTCTGGACAATTCAATGATTCACTGAAACCATGTCTCAAAATCAAAAATAAAATGGGTGGGGGATATAGGTCAGTGTGAAGGCCTGGGCTCAACTAGGCCCTTGGCCCCAGTACCAAAAAAAGAAAAAAAAAGATGTTCCCTAAGATACTACATAGACAAATGTTTAAAAATTCAGTAATTACTGGAGCTTGTTATTTTTTTCTTTTAAATATTTACAGAATTGGGAGCTGAGAACATTGCTCAGTGGTTCGAATATTTGCATAGCAAGCACAAGGCCCTGGGTTCAGTTCCTCAGCACCATATAAACTGAGCATGGTGACACAACCCTCAGCACTCAGAAGGCTGAAGCAGAATGACAGCCACGAGTTCAAGGCTAGTCTGGGCTACTTAGATCAGGACCAGCCTAAATCATTGCAAGACCCTGTATTTAAAAAAAAAGATTATACAGTATGGGGGAGGAGGGGAGAGAAGGGTGAGAGGAAAGCAAGAACTATCAAAATGTGATCTGTAAACACAACAATGTCTCAAGCTGATTGTCGTTATTATGTGTCATAAATACATGTTAATATAAGAATGATAAATAAGTATTTACAGAGAGGGGATGGGGATGTGGCTCAGCAGTCAAATTGCTTGGCTAACAAGCTCAAGGCCCTGAGTTCGATTCACCTGCACCACATAAAGTGAACATGGTGGCACACACCTGTAATACCAGTTCTTGGGAGGCTGAGGCAGGGGCATCACTGTGAGTTTAAGGCAGCCTGGGCTACATTGTAAGCTAGACTGCTGGACTGTAGAGTGAGACTGCAGAGTGAGACTTTGTCTCAAATAATAAATAAATAAATAAATAGGGGCTGAAGGAACAGTACCAAAGTTAGAGCACCTGCCTAGCCAAGTGCAGGGCCATAAATTCCATTCCCCAGTAACGCATAAATTGGGTATGGTGGCACACACCAGTAATCCTAGCAGCTGAGGCAGGAGGCTTGCTGTGATTTTAAGGCCAGCCAGGCCTACATGGTCCTGTGAGTTCAGGACCAGCCTGTATTACAGAGCAAGACTTTGTCTCAAAATAATTAGACAGACAGATATTTACAGCGAATTTATAACCCCAAGCTGTAAATTTTTCTGCTTGGATTCCTTGTTTTCTTCTTCTTTTCAAAGCTTTTAGGATCTTTTCTTCCTAAAAACAAAATAGCAAGAATTTAAAGTGGCCTGAGGTTGACAGTACCACTGAGACCTGGCAGGAACAATGCAAATCCTCCCTGGATGAATTCCTCTTCAATCCAGGCTTTGGGGACTTTCCACAGTGACAGTTCCAAGAGAAATAAATCGTCATCAAAACTGCAGACATGGAGGGGAAAAGGTACCAAGAATAGGAGCCGGGAGAACTGGAGACAGGAAATAAGAAAATTAGGAAATCCAGCCAAATAGTCCAATGTGTGACTAATAAAAGGCCTAAGAGGAGAACACAGGACATGCGGGAAAAGGGAGAAATCAAGTTTGTGTGGGGATGACCAGCTGTAAAAGAGAAACAGAAGGCTTTTCTGAGCTGAGTCAGCTTTCCACATGAAAGACTGAGTGCTATGTCTAGCACAAAGGAAGAAAATTAATCGCATTAAAACACAAATTCCGGGCCACCAGGCCTTCTGTTCCAGCATGGGAAATTGTCCTGAGGCCACTCTTTGCACTGATCCAGCTGGAGGTGAGTGCCTGGACTGTTCTCTGAGTCACAGCGGCTCAGTCCTGGGGCGCTTTATGGGAAGTGCTCATCGTTTTGGACCTGAGGCTATTTTCTTGAACAAGAAAGCTGGTAAACTCAACTTGGGATCACTGAATGGGCAGAGCGGCAGCCCAGTTAATCCGCGCTGGCGTGCAGGCTGCTGGCTCGGCAGCGTTCCTGGCACCAGCGCTCGGAGCCAAGGTACAGAAGGTACACCAGGCAGAACAAGGGTTTTTAGAAGCTGCTGTCAACGTGCCAAGCCAGTGGGACTGGAAGCTGGTTAGTTTTCAAGGTGGTCGAGGACAGGACAGTCCACGCTCTACAAAGCCAGGCCTTAGTGAAAGACCTTTCCCTGCTCACCCACTTGCTCAAGGTTCAGTGTAGTTGGCAACAGCCCTGGAAGCCTTCACGGCCAAGGCCAGTTGTCTCATCTGTCTGGAGTACCTGGAAAACCCAGTGACCCTCAGCTGGAGGCATAACATCTGTCCCACCTGCATCGGGAAGTTCTGGAAGGACCTTAAGAATAGTTTCCCGTGCACTTCATGCCATATTTGCTGTCCAGAAGGAAACTCAGGAGCAATCTCCAGTGAGGAAACCTGACTTAAATCACTAAGCTACTCCCCATAAGAAGCAAGAGGGGGCAGAAGGAATAGCACAGCCCTTAGAGTGCTTGCCCTGCAACAGGAAGGCCCTGAGTTCGATTCCCTAGTACCGCATGAACCAGGTGTGCTGGTGCATGCCTGCAAGCCCAGCACTCTGGAGGCTGAGGCAGGAAGATTGCTATGAGTTCAACACTAGCATGGGCTATCCTGCACTGCAGAGCAAGACCTCTCAAAAACAAACAGGAAGAGTGGCACAGTGACTAAAGCACTTGTCTAGCAAGCACAAAACCCTGAGGTCGATTCCCCAGCACCACATAGCTGTGTGTGCTTGTGCACACCTGTAATTCCAGCACTAGGGAGGCTGAGGCAGGAGGATTGCCCTGAGTTCAGGGCCAGCCTGGGCTCCATAGTGAGTTTAGGACCAGCCTGGGCCACAGAGAGAGACCTTGTCTCAAAAATAAACAAACAAAAACATACATAGAAAGGTATTACTGTAGACCAATGTATTACTCAGTAGTTTCTAATAAAAAGGCATTCTTTTTTTTCCTGAAAAACAAAAACAACAACACGAGTTTTCTAGGTGTAGTGGCAGAGTGAAATCTCTGGATTCAATCTCCAGTTAAAAAAATCTTCCTGAAATCTCAGAAAAGTAGAGAGAGATTCCAAAATGTTTCAAAATGGACTCGTTTAAAACAATTCAGTGGGGTAAGGTATGGTGGCACGCACCTACAATCTTAGCACTCAGGAAGCCGAGTCAGGAGGATGGCCTCAGTTCAAAGCCAGCTTGGTCCACATGGTGAGTTCAGGGCTAGCCTGGACTACAGAGCAATATCCTGTCTCAAAAACAAAAAGAGTAACAAAGTAAAGTCAATTTGTGGTTGCCTCCTTCAGGAAGCTCTCCTTGCAGCATTCCTGCTGCCCCTTGAAAGGGGAGGAGTCCCTCCTCCCTGCACCTACTCACTGATGTCCAGTTCCTAGCAGCTGAAGTTTCCCAAGACCTGCTTCAGGTGTCACCTCTTTCTCGAGCCCTCTGAAAAAAGACCTTCTCGCAGATTCCCAATTTTTCTACGTCAGGATCATGTTCACAGTCATATTCTGTTTACATACATACTCTGCACAAGTAGGAGGACCTTTGCTTGGAACCAACACTGCCTGGGGGGTTTAGGTTCCTCCAAATGTCTTTGCACACATGGCTCAGTGCTTATTGCTTATTGAAGGACAATGTTACACACTGTTTCAAACCAAAAACAATATTGTTCTGTCCTCAAAGACAAGAACTTTTGTATCTTCACAGTAGGAAGTATTTGCAAATGCCTGAGTTGACCTATAACTTTCCTCTTCACTCACAATCACATATTTTATTTTTTGTTTGTTTGTGTTGGGTTTTGGTACCGGGCACGGAGCCCAGGGCCTTCACGCTGAGCTACACCCTCAGGCAAGAGTCTGGCTAAGTCAAGGGGTTGCTCAGGCTAGCAGACGCAGGATCATCAACGTACATTCGTGGCACTTCTGGACAAGTTGATGGCCGAAAGCTGGCATGGTGGCGCACTTGTAATTCCCACACTGGGGCAGCTGAGGCAGCAAGATCGCCATGTGGTTGAGGCCAGCCCGGGCTATATAGCAAGTTCAGGACCAGCCTGGACTATAGGGTGAAAACCTGTCAGAAAAAGAAGAAGGTGACAGCCAGATAGAAATCTGCTTCACGGCTCATCACAGGCTCATTCAAAAAGTTGAGATACAGTTAAAATACGACCTGCTCAGCTTAGCTTGGAGAGGGAGGAGAACTCCAGGAATTGAGAGAAGACCACTGGAAGGTCAGAAAGCCCAAAGACAAGCCAGAGGCTGAAGAACACACCACCCCGGGACGCTGTCCCAGGCCACCTGGGAAGGGCTACAGGCAGAAGTGTGTGGCTGGCAGCCGCACACCAAAGTAAGGCCAGATCCCGGAGCTGCGGGAGTGAGCAGCAGGCAGCAGCCCCGGCCTGGATGGTGAGAACAGCAAGCACATGGGAGCCTTCCCTCCTGGCAGCCCAGCAGCCCAGCTCCCGAGGAGCAGGTCTCGGCCGTGCCAACCGAGGAAGGGAGGTAGACCAGGAGCCATTTTGAAAAGAGCTTGCGTCTGAACTGTTTCTGGTAACAGAGGCGCGGGCGAGACACACACCAGGGATTTTGGGGACACTCTTACTCAGTGCCTAGGAAGGGAGCAGTGCAAGAGACAGCTGCAGGGAAAGGGGAAAGGCCGCCGGCCCCTGCACGGCTCATCCCTTGAGAGGAGCAGACTGCAGGACGCAGAGAGCCCCGCCCAGGGGGGAGGGGAGCCCAGACAGACAGGACTGGAACCAAGCGAGGCACCTCGGAGGCCATCAGACCGTGAGGTCCCCTTACTGCCTACTCCCGGCACACAACTCAGTGGGCTTTCGGCTGTCCCCGCAGCCCCACGCATGTTCAGAGGTGCCTCTCGGCTGTGGCCATTAAAATGAAGTCCCTCAGCATTAGAATCAGAGGACGACAAGACAACAGGACACATGCAGAAATGCCTGACTTCCCAGAGCTAAGATCACACGCCCTGAAACAGTGGGACTTAGGAAACAAAGTCAGAAAACAAGTGGGCAGACAGTCAACCAGTTCAGCAAGACATGTTTAAATAAATGCAAGGAATTATTAGGGAGCTTGAAGAGGAATTTAGTAAACAAGAGCGGTCTCATGGATTAAAAGTTCACGGAGTTTATGGAATACACAGACAAAAAGCTGGCTGAGGTAAATAAGGCAATGAAATATATGAAAGAACATTTTGGTAGACAAGTAGAGAATCTGAAATCCAGTTGAAATTCAGGGTATGAAAAATTCATATTAAGGACTGGAGGGATAGCACACCAGTTAAAGCACTTGCCTTGCAAGTGCAAGGCCCTGAGTTCAATTCCCCAGCACCACATAAGGCTGGGTATGGTGGTGCACACCTGTAATCCCAGCACTCAAGAGGCTGAGGCAGGAGAATTGCAGTGAGATGAAGGCCAGTTTTGGCTACATAGTGAGTTTAGGACCATCCTGGTCTATGGAGCAGGACCCTGTCTCAAAAAAAAAAAAATTATATGAAATCAGGGAAAGCTAGTTAGAACACTGAGAACAGAATTTCAGGCTTTGAAGACGAGGCTGATGAATTACATGCATGATCTCCAGGGATGACACCAAAACAAGATGTGGGCAAGGTAGCTGGATATGACAGCTGCTGGATGACTCAAAGAGAAGCAACATCAGAATTTGGGGGTGAGAGAAAAAGCCAAACACAGCACAGATGGTATAAAGAATTATTCACTGAAATCATGGTAGAAAATTTCCCAAATGTAGGAAAAGAAATTAATATTCAGGAATAAAAACTTACAGAACACCAAATAACCTTGAGCATGAAAAAAACTCACCATGACACATCATAATCAAAATCTCAGAAATTGGGGCTGGAGGAACGGTTAAAGTGCTTGCCCTGCAAACACAAGGCCATGAGTTGATTCCCCAGCACCACATAAGGCCAGATGTGATAGCACACACCTGTAACCCCAGCACTTGGGAGACTGAGGTAGGCAGATTGCCATGAGTCCAAGGTCAGCCTGGGCTACAGCACAAGAACCTATCTCAAAAAACAAATAATAAAGCATTCAACACAAAGAAAGAATATTAAAAACAGTAAGAATATATATGTGGGGCTTGGAGGAATGGCACAGCAGTTAATGCACTTGCCTTGCAAGCGCAAGGCCTTAAGTTTGATTCCCCAGCACCACACAAAGCTGGGCATGATGGTACATGCCTTTAATCCCAGCACTTGGGAGGCTGAGTCAGGAAGATTGTCCTAAATTCAAGGATAGCCAGGGCTACTATCTTAGTTACTTTTTCATTGCCAGGACTCAATACCTGACACCCATAATTTTAGGAAAGGAAAGGTTTATTTTAGCTTACAGTCTCAGATGGTCACAGTCCATTCAGGGGCAGCCGGCAGCAACTGAAGTACATGGCAGAGGCAGAAATGTGGAGGCAGCTTCTCAGGACTTCACAACAGACAGGCAAGTGAGACTAATACTAGTCCAAATCCCAGTCTTAGTCTCTCCCGCATCCGGGTATCGAAGGTGTGGCCACTACACACCTTTTGTCTTAACTCACAAGCCTTTAGTCTTAACACATACACCCCTAATCCCAACAACTGCAATCCACCCCTCCAGACCAGACCCCAGTCCACCAACATTACATGGCTCCATAGACAATCCATAACATTAAAATACATGAAGGGGACACTCCAGATCCTAACCACAACATTCCACCCCTGGCCCCCAAAAGACTCATGTCCTTCTCCCCAGGTAAAATACATTCAGACCTTCTCCAAGAGTCACCAAAGTCTTAACAGTTTTAGCACTGCTAGAGAAACTCCAAGTCCATAGTCTCCTCTGAGATGTAAGACAAACTTGTAGCTGTGAGCTCCTGTTCAAACCAAAGAGTTAAGCACTTCCAATATAAAATGGCACAGGGTAAACATTTCCATTCCAAAAGGGAGGAATAAGGGAATAAAAGGTAATAGGAACAGAACAGTTCCTAAATCCGGCAGGGCAAAGGTTAAATTCTGTAGCTCCATGTCCAGCAACTGGGGTAAATTCTGGTGAGGCATGAACTCCCAGGGGCTTGGGTGGCCCCACCCCTGTGGCACTGCTGCTGACTGCAACCTTGATCCTCTCTCCTTTGGGCTGGATCCACTCACAGCCTGCTGCATTTGTCAGCTGACAATCCATGTTCCTGGCTTCTCCAAATTTTCGGGCTCTCCACTGGACCTTAGGCTTCTCCTTCACAATTTCACACATTGCCCTCCCAGGGGCACACGGCTTGGCCTCCAAGGCCTTCGTCTGAAACCTGGGTGGAAGCCTCCCTGAACCCACAACTCTTGACTTCTGCAAGGTTGTAAAGCCGGGACCACGTGGATGTCTCCAAGATCCGCCACTGGCTTGAGCAGGAATCTGGCTCCTTTGTGCCATGGTTGCAGCAGCTTCTGAGTGCCTGGGTTGCTGAACTCTGGGAAGCTGAGCTCCAGCAAACACTTCCCTCTGTGGCCCTACAGGGAGTCCTGGGGAACTCTTCACAGGACAAGATCTTTTGCCTTTGCACCCTTTAATTGGTAAAGGGTGGAATCTTGCTGATTCCTGAGTCACTGTGAAGGCCTCCTTCTTACAGTCCTGATTCCAACTTCTCGGTTTCTGTTTAACATTAGTCTCTTGAACAACCACATGCTTTTCTACTCCAGACTGTGAGCTTTTTACATCTGTTTTCTCTGCCATTGTCTCCTGTATTTCACTATAAAGCTGGTTAAAAGCTGCAAACAGTAGCCATGTAACAGTTTTAACTTCAGTCTGCCTTGAAATTTCCTCCACCAGAGTAAGCATTCCACCACCCTTAATCTCAATTTCAGGCAAAGTCTCTGGACAAGGGCAAAATGCTGACAAACTTTTTGCCAGATCATAGCACACATGGTTTTTAGGCCACTTGCCAATACAGTCCTCCTTCCCATCTAAACCTTCTTGAGCCTGGCCTTTCCAATCCACACTTATGTCAGCATTCTGGTCTTCTGAACTCTGACCAGAATCTCCCATCAAGCTTGGCTCAGAGTACTCCAAGGCTTCTCTAGTTGACATCCTCAAACCTTTCCAAATTCCTCCCGCAAACCAGTTCCAATGGCTTTTGAGCCACATCATCAAGTAAAGTACAGCAATGACCCCACTTCTCTAGTACCAATTTCTGTCTCAGTTACTTTTTCATTGCTGTGACTCAATACCTGACACCCATAATTTTAGGAAAGGAAAGGTTTATTTTTAGCTTACAGTCTCAGATGGTCACAGTCCATTCAGGGGCAGCCGGCAGCAATTGAAGCACATGGCAGAGACAGAAAGGTGGAGGCAACTTCTCAGGACATCACCAACAGGCAGGCAAGTGAGACTAATCGAGACTAGTCCAAGTCCCAGTCTTAGTCTCTCCCGCATCCGGGTATCAAAGGTGTGGCCACTACACACCTTTTGTCTTAACTCACACACCTTTAGTCTTAACTCACATGCCCCTAATCCCAACAACTGCAATCCACCCCTCCAGGCCAGACCCCAATCCACCAACATTACATGGCTCCATAGACAATCCATAACATTAAAATACATGAGACTTTTGGGGGAAACTCCAGATCCTAACCACAACAACTACATAGTGAGTTCAGGACTAATCTAGGCTACAGAGCAAGACCCTGTCTCAAAAACAGAAACAAACAAATATAATTTTTAAAAAAGAATATATATGCGCACAAAATACTCAAGTTCATTGTAAACATTATGTATCACATATATATATGTATATATATATTAATAAAAATGGGGAAAAATAAAAACAGGTTCACCAAGATAAAATAAATAAATAAATAAAAGCAATGAAAGTAAAACACATTATTCTACCAAGGCAAGTCAATCTAAATGACTGGAGATTTTCTCAAGGCAAACCTTAAAAACCAGAGATCCTGGAATGAAATCTTAAGCTTTAAAAGAAAGAAAGATTATGCTTAGCAAAATGAATCAGGCACAGAAGGTTAAATATCATAAGGTTTCTCTAATGTGAGAAAACCAAACAATAAAAAAAGCAAAAAAGAGATGGAAGGGGATGGAGGACTAGTACAGAGGCAAGAGCACTTGGCTAGCAAGTGCTAAGGCCCTGAGTTCAATTCCCTAGCAACATATAAACTGTGTGGTGGCGCACACCTGTAATCCCAACACTGAGGAGGCTGAGGCAGAGGAGGATTGCAGAGAGTTCAAGGCCAGTCTGAGCTGTAAGAGTGGGTTCAAGACCAGGCTGGACTACAGAGGAAGAGCCTGTCTCAAAACAAACATACAAACAGGCATTTTACAGAACCAAACGGGGGTAATAGTGCTATTGAGGGGTGATGGGTGGGGTGTAGGAGGACCAAAAAGAGGGAGGAAAAGGAATTTATTGTTAGTGCAATGTATATGTGCACAAAATACTCAAGTTCAATGTAACCATTGTGTATCACATATGCGTACACTAATAAAAACAGGGAAAAAAGAGAGAGATGGAAGAAAGTAAGAAGATAGACATTGTGGAGAGGGAAAGGGAATGTGAGGAGGAAGAGTTGAGGGAGTAGGGAGGGGAAAGTGATGCAATGTATAAACTTTATAAATTAAAAAAGAAAGCAAGCATCACTGCACATGGTACTCCCCACACTTGGGAGGCTGAGGCAGGAGGACTGCTGTGAGTTCGAGGCCAGCCTGGATTATATAGTGAGTTTAGGACCTGCTTGGACTACAGAGTAAGAATCTGTTTCCCACCTCCCTCAATAAAGTGTCAATCCAGGTAATTGTACTCAGCAAAATTATCCCTGAAAATTAAAGGAAACGTAAAAATTGTTCATCAAAAAGAAAAGCCAAAGAAATTTATGACCACTAAGCCAGCACTGTAGAAAATACTTGAAAGAATCTTAGAGAGAGAGAAGTGCGGCACCAAAGGACTCAGAGGAAAGAAAACATCAAAAGGGAGAATGTAACAACAACAACAAAAGGAACAAACATAAAAAAAAAAGACAGTGACAAACCTTACAGGCAACAGAACAGCCTAGAGCCCCCTGCACCAGGGCTGGTGCCAAACCCCAGATCTTCACATTGAGCTACATTCTAGCCTCCTGTTTTTTGAGACAGAATATACCTAAATTTCTTTTTCTTTTGTCTTTCTTTCTTTCTTTCTTTCTTTCTTTTTTGAGACAGGGTCTCACTCTGTAGTCCAGGCTGGTCCTGAACTCACTAGGAAGCCTGGAACAGTCTCCAGCTAGGGACCCTGGCTGCCTGCGGCCGGGGGACAGGCAGGGCTGCTGCTGTAGGAGCATGGGGCGCAGCAGGAGGGGAAAGTGACCAGACGCACGCCGGGATGTCAGCGGAGCTGGAAAGCAAGGTGAGACACAGGAGTGAGGGAACCGGGCCTGATTTGAGTCTTCTCTGGATGTTTCTCCAGGGCGAGTGGGACACCCGGCCCAGGCCGCCGGTCGCAGTGGTGGGCCCTCCGCAGCACTGAGGCAAGCCTGGTTAGGTATCCCCAGAAGGCCAGAGGAGAGTTGCCGGCATACGTGGGGGTCTCTACCGCAAGCAAACACAACAGCCTAAAAGGGCCTGAGGCGAGTTCTTTCCAACTTAGTGATTCTGGCTGCCAGCTGCCTCCCTAGTGTCCTGGCCATATAAGATCAAGCGAACTCAAATCCATGTGGAACTGGATCCTGAGAGGGCACATCGGTAGGCATCTGGGAAGACAGGAAAAGTGCCCATTTTGAGAGCACGCGAAACGTCCCCGATAGCCCTAGAAGCTTCTATGAGTGGCCCGCTGTCCTGGGCGCCAGCGGCCCTGCCCAGGAGGAGGGAGTTTGTCCGGCAGCCCGTCTCAGTAAAGGGTGTCTTCTGGGGCATTGGGCACCTCCGCCAAGCTACTTTCAGGGCATTGAGTCTTTAAAAATTAGTCTTTTGGGGCTGGATGAATAGTCCAATGGTTAAAACGCTTGCCTAGTGTGTCCCTTGAAGGGATTATGTCACCTTGATGGAATTAGGATTAGGATTTGTCAACCACCCTAGCTTGGGGATCAAGAACTGGTCTGGATTAGAGTGTGAGTGATTTGTGGGCTGGCCAATGAGAGAAGAGCACCCACCCAGATGTGGGAGGGCCAACTGGACCTCCAAGGGTATAAAAGCAAGGAAGTGGGAAGCTTGTCACAGCTTCTTCCTCTGGGAAAGCTCTCGCCTTCGCAATTGCTTGTGGACACCAACTTGCTACCCATTGCAAATTGTCAGCACAGATTCGCTCCAGTCTCGACTTGTGCCTGTCTGCCTGTTGCTGCTCTTCAGTCGCTGATCTTCAGGCTTCGGTCCTCACCCGAGATCTATAGCAGACTCTCACCTCACCTGCTGTCCTACAGTCCCAGAGGGGGGATTTACTTCACAGCTGAGCAACCATCTTGGACCAGTTCTATCCTTGGATTTGTAAGCCTTCCTAATAGATCTTTTTGTGATAAAATCTGTAAATTCTGTCTTTTGAAAGAACCTAAACTAATATACCTACCAAGCATTAAGTACCTAAATTCAATTCCCCAGCACCACATAAACTGGGTGTGGTGGCACACGCCTGTAATCCCAGCACTTAGGAGGCTGAGGCAAGCGGATTGTCCTGAGTCCAAAGCCAGCCTGGGCTCCATAGTGAGTTCAGAACCAGCCTGGACTAGAGTGAGACCCATCTCAAATATATATATATATATATATATATATATATATATATATATATAGTCTTTTGCAGTAATACCTAGTAAGATTGGCACTTCTTTAGACTGTGGTATAAATGAGATTTCCTTTCACAATTTAGATGGTAAGTCTCCTCTGCATACTTTCAATGACTATTTTCAGGAACACTTTGGCTTTTTTCTACACAGGAGCTGTCTCAAAACCCTTTAAATGTAGCCAATTGTGAGTGAATTATTGGAAGACTTTCTTGTTAGTGAATATAATTGAGCTAGTAAATCTTGTAAAAAGTTCCATGTTGGGTTTTTTTTTTTGTATGTGAAGAGAATATTTTATTGGGAAATTTACAGAAGGGAAAAGAAAGAAGGAGGGTTAAGCTTCTGTTACTCAGAAGCGGAACCCAGAAATGTGAGTTGCCCATTTTTTCAATGTTCACTTTAAACAGTAATTTTATCTGTTCCAGCTACTGCTAAAAAAAAAAAATCAGCGTGCTAACTTTATAATTTTGTTATGGGTTGGTTTAGAAATTGTTAGACAAAGTACTTGAGAAATGTATTACTGTATCTCCAATAAAAGGGCATTATTTTTTTCTGGAAAAACATCCCTTACATGCGATATAGATGAGCACAAAATATTCAAGTTCAATGTAAACATTATGTATTGCCTATATGCATATCAATAAAATGGGAAAAATAAAAATCTTACAAAAATTTCTCTGCCTCTCTGTCTCTTTCTCTCTCTGTAGCTCAGAGTGGCCTCAAACACAGAGTGATCCTCCTGCCTCAAACACAGAGTGATCCTCCTGCCTCAACCTCCCAAGTGCTGAGAATACAGGTGTCTCCCACCATATCTGGCTTATGTGATGATGGGAAATTGAACCCAGGCCCTTGCACTTGTTAGGCAAGCAATCTAACTACTGAGCAATGCCACTAGACCACAATACTCTCAATGCAACTGGCCTTGACTCACCAATTGAAAGACACAGACTGGCAGATTGGATAAAAATAAATAAAAAACAGCCATTGGTTGTCTGCAAGAGACACATTCACCCACAAAGAAACACACAGACTGAAGGGGAAAGGCTGGATAGTAGTACCACCTGCTCCTGGATCCCGGAAGCAAGCAGGAGTAGCTGTACGATTCTCAGACACAGCAGCTTTCAAACGAAAACAAATCAGAAGAGACAAAATGAGCACTATATACTAGTAAAAGGGAAAACCCAACAGGAAGAGATCACACTTGCAAACATATATGTACCCAAAGTAGGCACACCCAATTACATAAAACAGAAACATGAAGGGCCAAACAGACTCCAATACAATCACACGAGGGGAATTCGATAATCCATTCTCACAAATAGACAGGGCACCCAGACCAAAAAAAAATTTAAAAATTTAAAAATTAAAAAAGAAACATCAGAGCTAAATCACACCATGAAACAAATGGACTTAACTGTTATCTACAAAGTGTTCTATTCAACATCAATCGAATACACCTTTTTCTGGGCTGGAGAAATAGCACGGTGGTTAGAGTGCTTCCCTAACCAGTGCAAGGATCTGAGTTTGATTCTCTAGCACCACATACATAATTCAGGAGTGGTGGCCCCTGCCTGTAAGCCCAGTATTCAGGAGGTTGAGGCAGGACAACCTATGAGTTCAAGACCAGCTTGAGCTACATAGTGAGTTTAGGACCAGCCTGGACTGCATGCAGAGTCAGAATCTGTCTCTAAAAAAAAAAATTTAAAAATAAAAAAGAACACATGTTTTTCTATGCAGCACATGGGACTTTTTTCCCCAGATGACCCTTGGACATAAGACATGCTTAAATAAATAAAAAGAATTCAAATCCTTCACTGTTTACTTTCAGATCATAATGGAATGAGACTAGAAATCAACAGCAGAAGAAGCTACAGAAACTACACAAACATATGGACATTACATAATACATTATTGAACAAGTATTGGATCACAGAAGAAATCAAGAATGAAATCAAAACCTTCCTAAAGTCAAATGACAATGGAAGTACATCATACTAGAATCCATGGGACACAATAAAAGCAGTACTAAGAGGGAAATCTATAGCTGTGAGTGCATGTATGACAAAAAAGTCTCAAACAGACAGTCTATTGATGCAGCTTAAAGTTCTAGAGAAACAAGAACAGAGCAGTCGGGAGGCTGAGGCAGGAGGATTGCTGTTCAAGGCCAGCCTGGGCTCCGCAGTGAGTTCAGGATCAGCCTGGGCTACACAGTGAGACCCTGTCTCAAAAAACAAAACAAAACAAAACAAGAACAGACCAAATCCAAAAGCAGTAGAAGGAAGGTAGGAAATTATAAGAATCAGAGTGGAGATAAATTAAATTAAAAAAAAACATCATCAAAAATACATCAGAGTTGATTCTTAGGATAAATATGATTGATATATCTCTAGCCAAACTCACCAAAAAAATTCACTTTTTTTTCTTTTTTTGAGTTTTATTTTAATATTTAAAAAATTCACTTTTTATTGGAGGCAAGATCTCACCCTTAGCCCAGGCTGGTCCTGAACTCGCTATGTAGCCCAGGCTGGCCTTAGATTCATGGCAATCCTCCTGCCTCAGCCTCCTGAATGCTGGGATTACAAGTGTGCACCACCACGCCCAGTTTTATGTGGTGATGAAGAACTGAACCCAAGGCCTTGTGCTTGTAAGGCAAGTGCTTTAACCACTGTGCTATTCCTCCAGCCTGAATAAATTCATATCAAGGTAATGAAGAAATGAAAACGATAAAATCACAACAGACACTGTTGATATCCAGAGGACTATAAGAAACTATTTTGAAAACTTACATTCCAATAAATTCAAGAACCCAGTAATTGAGCCAAGAAGATATAAAAAACCTAAATACTATAATAACCAGGGATGAAATTGAGGCAGTAACAAAGGGTCTACCAACAAAGAAGAGCCCAAGACCTGATGGATTCACCACAGAATATTAGGAAGAGTTAGTGCCAATGCTCCTTAAACTCATTCATGAAATTTAAAGAGAAGAAAATGCTACCCAACTCATTTCTGGAAGCAGGTATCACCTTGATCCTCAAACCAAATAAAGCTCTAACATAGAGGGGGCTGGAGGACTGGTACAGAGGTTAAAGCGCTTGTCTTGCGAACACAAGGTGCTAAATTCGATTCCCCAGCACCGCATAAAACAGGTGTGGTGCTGCATGCCTGAAATCCCAGCACTCAGGGGTCCGAGCAGGAAGATTGCCACAAGTCCAAGGCCACCCTGAACTATGTAGTGAGTTCAGAAGGAGCCTAAGCTAGAGTGAGAACCTGTCTCAAAAAAAAAAAAAATCCAACAAAGACAGAAAACCACAATTTCCTTAATTTATTTAATGAATATAGATGCAAAAATCTCAATAAGAAATACTTGAAAACAGAATGCAACAAATTATTGAAAAGAAATCATACACCATGCCCAAGCTAGCTTCATCCCAAGGATGCAAGGCTGGTCCAACATACGCAAATCAATTGATGTAATTACTGTGGCTTGTATCTGGAATGTCCTCTCCAAAGTCTCATGTACTTGGATGTTATGGATTAGCAATGGAACCATGTGCTATTACGAGATGGCCTGGTTTGGAGGGGTGGATTGTGGGTGTGTGGTGGGACACAGGTGTGTGATAAATTATAGGTTAAAGGCACATGGTGGAATTTGGGGCTTACCCCAGGAAGGGGCAGAACACTGAGGCTGTATCCAGAAGGGGCTGATCACTGGAACCGGACCTGGAAGGGTATATGCTACCTCCTCCCTTCCTTCCCAGGAATTGGCTTCCTGTTTGCAATTCTGTGAGGAGCTGCCTCCACCTCTGCCCCTGCCATGTGGGTTCACCTTTGCTGGCTGCCCATCCAGGGATGGACTGAGATGTTCTGAAACTGTGAGCTAAAAAACAAACAAACAAACAAACAAACAAAAAACTTTCCTTCCTAAATTTGTGAATGTCAGGTATTAAGTCACACGACAAAAGAGTAAGACAGTATATTAACAAAAGCAAGGACAAAAATCACACGATCATCTCAATAGACACAGAAAAAAACTTTTGACAAAATACAACATTCCCTTCCTGATCAAAACTCTGATGAAAGTAGGTATAGATGTATCTTACCCCAAGCTGATAAAAGCAATTTATGACAATCCAATGGCCAACATCATCCTAAACGAGGAAAAATTGAAAGTATTTCCCATCAAATCAGGAACAAGGCAAGACTGTCCACTCTCACCATTTCTGCTCAACACAGTGCTCAAAACCTTAGCCACAGCGATCAGGCAAGATACTGAAATAATAGCAATTATATATAGGAAAGGAAGAAGTCAAACTATCCTTATTTGCAGAAAACATGATTCTTTAGAGGACCCCAAAAACTCTACCAGAAGATTATTAGAACTAAAAAAAAAAAAAAAAAAAAAAAAAATTCAGCCAAGTTGCAGGATATAAAATCAATACACAGGGCTGGAGGAATGGCACAGTGGTTAAAGTGCTTACCTTGCAGGCACAAGGCCCTGAAATCCATTCCCCCCACTGCATAAGGCTGAGCATGGTGGGGCACGCCTGTAATCCCAGCACTCAGGAGTCTGAGGCAGGTCGATGGTCCTGAGCCCAAGGCCAGCCTGGGCTACACCAGTGAGTTCAGGACCAGACTGGGCAACAGAGTGAGACCATGTCTCAAAAAAAAAGAAAAGAAAAGAAAAGAAAAGAAAAGAAAAGAAAAGAAAAGAAAAAAAGAAAAAAATCAACACACACACAAAAAAACAATAGCATTCCTCTACAGCAACAGTGAAAACACAAAGAATGAGATCAGAAAAACAGTCCCATTTACAGGAGCCTCAAAGAAAATTAAATACCTACGAATCAATCTAAGTAAGTAAAGAAACTCTAGACCAAAAACTATGGTACTCTGAAAAAAGAAACTGAAGAGAATTTTAGAAAAAGAAAGACATCCCCTGTTCCTGAATAAGCAAAACCAAGTTTGCTAAAATGGCCATACTAAAAAGCAAACAAACAAAATAACCCACAAAAAAACCTTAATGATATTTTTAAAAAACCTTGAAAAATGGCCATACTACCAAAACTCATATACAAGTTCAGTACAATTCCAGTCAAAATACCAACAACAGTTTCAGACAGGCTCTCTCTCACTAAGTAACTAAGTTACCTACCTGGGTTTAAATTTGCAATCCTCCTGCCTCAGTCTCCCAGAGTGCTAGAATTACAGGTATGTACCATGTAGTTATTTATTAATTTTTTTGTGTGGTACTATGGATTGAGTTTAGGGGCTTCACACTGAGTTATATCCCTCGCCCTTTTTCTTTTTTTGGTTTTGTTTTGCTTTTGTTTTGAGAGAGCTCTGAAGTCCAGGCTTGTCCTATAATCATTATTTAGCCCAGGCTGTTTTCAATCTCATGGCAATCCTCCTGCCGTAGCCTTCTAGAATGCTAGCATTACATGTGCATGCCACCACATCTGGTTGTTATGTGGTGCTGGGGGATTGAACCCAGGGCTTTGTGCTTACTAGGCAAGTGTTCTAACCATTGAACTATGTACAAGCCCCTAGTATTACAAACATACATTCATGTATACTCACCTATACATTCCTCCAAAATCCACTTGATTTAACAAATACATATGTGTGTATGCATGTATGTATGTTTTGTATTCTGTGTGTGTGGTACTAGGGACCGATCCCAGGGCCTTCACACTGAGCTATATCCCTCACCCATTTTTCAGTTTTGATTTTGAGAGGTCTCCCTATGTTGCTAAATTGCTAAAGTCAGACTCCAATATTGTGAGCCTCCTGCCTCAGCTTTCCATAGAGCTGGGATTACAAATGTGTGTCACCAAGCCCATTTTTTTTTTTTTTTGGTCTTGGTTTTTTTCTATATTCTAGGCTAGTCCTTAACTCACTATGTAGCCGAGTCTGGCCTGGAACCCATGCAATAAGGTTAGACTCCAAATTCGTGATCCTCATGTCTCAGCTTCCCACAGAGCTGGGATTACAAGCATGCACCACCAAGTCCAGTTTTTTTTCATATATATTTTTGGCTTTGTTTTCTGTAGTCTAGGCTGGTCCTGAACTCACTTTGTAGCCTAGGATGGCCTGGAACACACACAATCCTCTTGCCTTAGCCTCCTGAGTGCTCGGATTATAAGTATGCACCACCATGCCTGTTTTATGTGGTGCTGGGGAGTTGAACCTTGGGCTTTGTGCTTGCTAGGCAAGCATCTTAACCATTGAGTTATGCTCCCAAAACATTTCTTTAAAAGCAACACATCAGCCATAATGTCACAAAATGTCACATCTCTGTAATTGCAGTACTTGGGAGGCTGAGGCAAGAGGATCACAAGTCCTGCCCAGCCTAGGCAACACACTAAATGAGTGAGACCCTATCCCACCTCCCCCTCACCCCCCCCCCCCAAAAAAAAAAAAAAGAGTAGGGATTTAGTTCAGTGCAAAGGCTTTGGGTTCAATCTCCAGTGCTGTGAAACAAGACATATAACATGGACGTCCAAGACTCAGTTTATATCCCTACTGATCTTAGTCTTTAGGGGTTGAAACCAGGCTTTTTTTTTTCTTAATGCAGTACTAGGGACTGAGCCCTTTTTGCCTTGTCTAAACTAGACAAGCACTGTTGGTAAGCTACATTCTCAGCCTTTTATTTTATTTTATTGAAGCAGGAACTCAGTAAGTTGTCAAGGTTGGCCTTGAACTTGGAATTCTCCTGACTTGGCCCCCAGGTAGCTGGGATAATGAGCCCTGTGGCAATATAATTTCAAACCTTACACTACCCAGATGATTCTGATGCAGTCATCTTTGTTCTCATCTATCCCATTCACATGGTACCTGATGTCTTATCTAAGAGTAGGTAGAATGCTTTATGCTAATTTCCTATAATTTCCATTCAAAGTAGCTATTTAATATTTCTTGATGACAGCAGTGGAAAGGTGTAATTACACTTTTCTATTCCCCTTTTTTTCCAGTTTGGAAGGATTTTCAGAGACACTCTTCATATGATGAGATAATTAAAAATTATCATTTTCAAGGGATTGGAGATTTAGCACAGTGACAGAGTACTAGCCTAGAATGTGCGAATCTTGTGTTTGATCCTCAGCACCACAAAAACCAAGACCCACTTCCAATACATCAAGAGCCAGTGTCAAGAAGTGCCACCAATAAGCTACTCTCACCAACTTTTCTTTTGTTTTGAAAGGCCATAGGTTTAGCTAGCTTGCATAGAGCAAGAAATGAAATCCAAATCTAAGACCCCAGGACTCAGGGATCAGACACACTTCACAGTCTGTACAGATAAGTACAAGTGACGCTTACAAGAAAGCATCGCGTTTGGCTATCAGAGTCTACAGAAGCTCCATTTTATTACAGAGTACAGAGCCCTTTCCTTACAGGGAAAAATACTGCTCCGCCTCTCCAGGGTGACAGGTGCCTCTTGCTCAGTTCCCAGCACTCTCTCTTCTACCGATACTTCCCACGGCGGTTAAAGTGTTTGTAGAGATATCGGATGCGTTTGTTAAGGTTGTGCAGGTCATCAAGGAACATTCTATTTCCAACCATTCTCTTCTTTCGGATACAACGCTGCAATTCATTCCCCTTCCAGCCTCGAAGCCATACAGGGCCCGTGATCAGTTCTTTGGGGTGCTTTTCAAAATTTCCTGTGTAACATGAAAGGACACATTACTTCCAAGATAAACGAAGCCAGCGTAGACCAGCTAAGCCTTCAGCCCACAGTTGTGCCATCCTGGGAGCATCTTTAGGCAAGGCACATTACCAAGAGCACAGACGTCAGAGCCAGAAAGCCTGGCTGGGTTCAAATTCTGACACTGCTTTTCCTAGCTTTGGGATAATTATTTAACCTCTCCATCCACCAGTTCCCTTACACGTAAAGTGAAATTATTAGAAGGTGTAAACGGGCATACGCAGGTCACTCAGAACAGTGTCGAATATAAATAATAAAAAGGCAGTCGCGACAGTGTTAGCAGCCCTTCGGAAATCCGTATCACACAGGGGTCAAGTCTTACCTAGGATCCCGATGTTGTCATATACTCCGAACATGGCCCTCTTCTCGTTCCAACGATCAACCACTTTGGGAGGCGGGAGGGTGAGCCTTATCCGAGACAATCCTGGGACCCCTAGGGATGGGGAAGCGGCGGAATGAATCTGAACTGCCCACTGAGACGAGTTCTCGATCCCTCCACCTACATTAGCCACTCACCCAGAGAGAAACTTCGGCAGGTAAATGGTATCCAGCCCCACAGGATCCTACCTGCCCCCCAGGAAAGAGCCCCTGCCATTTCTCTAGTCTCTCCCTCTAAACAGTACAGCAAACGAGCGCGAGACTGAAGGCCAGGCGTGACCTTCAAAGGACTGACAACCGGAACCTGTCTCTCACGACCCTCACAGCGTTACCCGCATGCAGGCAGCCATCTTGACCTGGCCCCACCCCCGTCAAAAGTCCCGCCCCCGAGTTCCGCTAACGGAGGCGGAGACATCCAGCCAGCCTAGGCACTTCCGGTCTGCCTACCGGAACTTTGAAGGGCTAGAAGAGCCGAGGGAGGTCACTGGTCGCTGTCAGGTCCCCCCAGAAGTGCAATTCCAAGGAACGTTCACCCTTCCCGTTTCCGTGGAAGTCCTTCCCCCGTGAAGGAGATGAAGGATCAGCACCTGGAAGGGGGCGTGCCGGGGTGTTCAAAGGCCAGGCCCTTTTCTCTACCTCACAGCAGTCGTGCGATTTAGCTGTTTTTGCTACCCCCATTTTACTGAGGAGGACATTTGAGGCTCAGCGACTTGCCGGATGACACATAGCGAAGATGGCAGAGCCCGGATCAGAGCGCAAGCCTTCTAACTGCCAGCTTGGATTTGTCTCCTGTCCTGGGGGTGCCTGAGGGTACCAGGAGCAGGACCGCTGCTTAACTAGGAACGCGACACCTCTGGCAGGCATTGCCAGGGTCTTCATCCCCTCCGACCCTGAGAGAGAGGGACCCCTGTACTGCAGCTGGCAACTGAGAGGATCCGGGGTCCGGAGCTTGGACCCAAGCACCGCCCCTTGCTGGGCGGTACAGTCGCGCGCGCCAGAAACCATGCTGTGATTGGTCAATCACTCCAGCGAGCAACGCGATTGGTCCCCTGGCAGCCGTTGGAATTTGAACTGCGCTTTGGTAACACTGCGCGCGCGACGCCTGGCTTTGCCTCATCCTGCCACGAATTAGCCAGTTGCTTCGCCAGCCCCCAAAGCGTGTTGCCGATTGGTGCGTGTCGTGCATCCGTGGTGGTTTTTTTCCCTCGTTTTCTTTTCAACCTGACTTCCGGGTACCTGGAGGTGCGGAGGTACGGAGGTGCTCAGGTGAGGTGTGCTATTTGTGGGGACCAGGGAATCTTTGGCCAGGTCCGAGGAAACTTGGACCTGGCATTGTGATGCCGCCGCAGTCTGTGCGTTGGGCAGGAGGTCTTGTAGGTGTATTGGTGGAGTGCGATGTGCTAGAAAGCGGAACGAGTGTAATTTGGGCAAATCGCTAAACCTTAAATTCCTCCTCTGTAAACTGGGTTTGTACCATTGCCCACGTATTGGGATTGAGATAAGAGTTACATTGATTATGACACATTCAAATAGCCTAACCGAACCAAGCACCAAATGAATAAATAATAATATTAATGCTTTCTCATTCTGAAACCAGGAAATCTATAGGACAATGCTGGGTTACTATTACTGGTCCCAGGTGAGACATTATTATACTGAAGGAGTTTTAAACATTTCAGTGAAAATAATATTAACTGTACATGTTGATGTGCCATTTTGCAGGGGTTTTTTGTTGTTGTTGTTGTTTTGAGACAGGGCCTTGCTCTGTAGTCCAGGCTGATCCTGAACTTCCTGTATTACCCAGGCAGGCCTCAAACTCTTGGCAGTCTTCTTTCCTCAGTTTCCTGAGTGTAGGGACACTTTGCAGTTCTTTAAACACTTTTATATTCTGGGCATAGTGGCACAGGCCTGTGATCCCGGCTGTGTAGGATTCTGAGGAAAGAGGATCAAAATTTCGAGCTTGGACAGCCTGGGCAGATTAGCAGTTTAGTGAGAGCCTGTCTCAAAACCGAAAATAAAAATAATGGAATAAGAATGTACCTCAGTGAAGGCCCTGGAGCTCTATCCCCAGCTCCCAAAAAACAAAAACCATTTTTTTTTAACCCCTTGATTCATTTGATCCTCAGAGCAGCTTTGTGAAGTAATGAGAGATTAGTAATCCTGTTTTACAGATGAGACCCAAGGGGTTAGGTGAGACGGGACAACAATTGAACTCTAACCCTGGGTCAATTTCACATACTCTAAGATATATCATCATCAGCTTGTTGTAAAAATAAAAAGTATTGTGTACTGGAAGTGGGGAAATAATTGAAGCAGGTTACATGGCAGATCTTGGATTTAGACCCTGACCTTTTTGGCCGTTTGGTTTCTAGACGTGTGAGCAGGCCAGAGGAGGATGTCTCCCCAGGTGTTTGAGTTCCATCTGCCTTTGTCCCCGGAGGAGTTGTTGAAAAGTGGAGGTGTGAATCAGTATGTTGTACAAGAGATAGTGTCCGTCAGACACCTGCCAGCCCAGCTCAGAGGTAAGACTTCGTAGGAGCCACTGTATTAATAGCTGGCATTCCAAACAACCATCCCACTTGTCATTATGTTGCCCTTTTTGTTTCTCTGCACTGGGAAGCTCCACCAGAACAAGGAACATATCTTTCCTATTGCCTGCTATTTTGCCCTAGCATTGCATGGGATTTATGGCAAAGAGTAGTACACTCATTGATGGACCTGGTTGCACAAGTGTAATCCCAGCACTCTGTGAGGCTGAGGCAGGAGGATCACAAGTTAAAGTCCAGCCTGGTCAACTTAGACTCTGTTTACCGCCCCACCCTCCCAAAAATGGCCTGGGAATGTAGATCAGTATGAAGGCCCTGGTCTCAATACCCAGCAGCAAGAACCAAAACTACACTCATTTACTATCTTCTGTGTATTATTCAAGAAAAAGTTAGTTTTAGCTCTTTACCCCTTACCATATACCAAAATAAAGTCCTCATGGGTAGATTAATTGATTTGTGGTACTGGAGTTTGATCCAAGGACCTTTACGCTGAGCTACATCCTCAGCCATTTCTTTTTCCCCTTAGCACACTAAACCACACACTCTTATGAGAGGATAGCTCTGAGCCTTGTGCCTTCCTCCTGCTGCACCATCAGCCCTCCCTTTACTCCTAGCATTCTCACTCAGAGCGAGACCACTCTGTAGTCCAGGCTGGTCCTGAATTTACTGTGGAGCCCAGGCTGACCTCTGAACTCACAGCAATTCTCCTGCCTCAGTCTCCTGAATGCTGGGATTATAGACCTGCCCTACCACACACAGTTTATGTGGTGCTGGGGACTCAAACCCAGGACCTTGAGCTTGCTAGGCTAGTACTTTTAACTGCTGAGGTATTCCTCCAGTTCCCATCCTCAGTCTTTCCTATGTTTTATTTTGAGATGGGGTCTTAGTCACTAAGTAGCTCAGGCTGGACTTGAACATGGGATGCTCATGCCTCAGCCTCCCAGAGTTCTGGTGTTACAGGTGTGTGCCACTATGTCTGGCCAAGTCCTGATAGTTGTAGGAGATTGCTTTCTCCTAAAGGGACTTATCTTTATCTGACTGGTTATTTTTAGATAATACTTTTTTGAGACAGGGTCTCCCTTTGTAGCGCAGGCTGGTCCTGAACTCACTGTTTAGCCCAAGCTGGCCTTGGATTCATAGCAAACCGAGAATTCAGCAATCCTCCTGTCTTAGCCTCTGGACTGCTGAGGTTATAGGCATGTACTGCCACACCCAGCTTTATGTGGTGCTGGGGAATCAAACTTGGGACCTTGAGCTTGCTAGGCAAGTGCTTTAACTACAGTGCCATTCCTTCAGCCCCTAGGCAATACTTTTTTTTTTTTTTCCTGCGAGATAGGGTCTTGCTCTGAAGCCCAGGTCCTGAACTCACTATCATCCCCAGGCTAGCCTTGGACTCTGACAATCCTGTTTCAGTCTCCCAGTGCTTGGATTATAGGTGTGTGCCACTATGCCCAGCCCCTAGGTAATACCTTTTTAGAGTCCAAATACCTTGTTTGCAAGATAGCTGATAGTGGAAGAAATGTGTACAACTGCTACACCATACAAAACTGCTATGGTTCATGCCACAACAGAGAAGCAGGGCTGGAGAAATAGCTTTGCAGTTACAGCACTTACCTAGAAAGCTCAAAGCCCTGAGTTCATTCCCCAGCACCACATAGCTGGGTGTGGTGGTGCATACCTGTATTCCAGCCCTGGGAGGCTGCCGCAAGAGGTTTGCCATGTGTTTGAGGCCAGCATGGGCTACATAGAGAGTTCCTGACCAGCCTATACAACAGAGCAAGACCCTGTCTCAAAAAAAAAAAAGGAAGGAAGGAAAAAAAAGAACAAACCAAAGAAGATGTAGGCAGTGGAGTGGCATAGGCCTATATTTCAAGCACTCTGGGAGAGGCAGGAGGACTGTAAGGTTAAGCCAAGACTAGGCAACTTGGTAACTTAGCAAGACCATATCTCTAAAAAATAAAAATGGGTTCACTTGAAGGCCCTGGGCTCAATCCATAGTAACACACACACACACACACACACACACACACACACACACTCGCACGCACGCACGCACGCGCACACGTATGCACACCCCAAAGATGGGCAGATTGTAGTGGGCATTGTGGCGTATGCCTGTAATCTTGGCAAATTGATAGGATCGTAGGTTTGAGTCCAGCCTAGGCAACTTAGCAAGATCCTCAAAATTTTAAAAAGGACTTGAGCTGTAGTTCAGTGATAGTTTACGTAGCATGCATGAGGCCGTGGATTCAATCTCCAGTATCACCAAGGGTGAAAAGGGCATGTTATATGTAGTGTGCTGAGTGAGAATGCTGGGCGGAAGGAGAAGGCTGATGTTGGCAGGAGGAAGAAAGCATAAAGCTTAGGGCTGTTGTTTGGTAAGAGAGTTGTGGTTTAGTATGCCAAGGAAAAAGTGGCTCTTGGAATGTGGACAGTTCAGCACAATAACAGAAGAAGGCGCGTGTAGGACCAAAGGTATAAATGTGGAACTGGGGCATCGCAGGGTCCGTTCTGTCTGCTTCTGTTTTCTCAGAGAGATCAGGAGAGACAGCCTTAACTGAATGTGAGTAGGGAAAAGGGTGTTGATGTTAGAAGCAGAAGGTTGTAAAATAATTGCCAAGATAAGATAAAAGTCAGTAGACATAGCCAGGTTTGGTGGCTCAGGCCTGTAATCACACACTCTAGGAAGCTGAAGCAGGAAGATAGCAGGTTCAAGCTCAGCTAGGCAACTTAGCAACTTGAAAAGATCATGTCTCAAATCGGAAGTCAAAATGGATTGGGGATATAGCTCGGTGCAGAGGCCCTGAGTTCAATCTCCAGTACCACTACCACCAAAAAGAAGAAAGAAGAAAGAAGAAAAAAGCAAAAGACCTTATCGTAAGATTCAGTCATGCTGGCTTAAAGACAGGATACTCTCTGAGGCCTGTTTACTTTGGTGACTTGGTAGTTGTGCAGTTATTGGAGTGTACTTACACAGACTAGGAGGCTTTCACATCTTTAGGTGATAGACTCTTGTGAGACTATTGTCATGTATGGTGACCGAAATGTCATTATGTGGTGCATGAGAATACCTCGTAATTAGGAGGGGCAATGTAACTTTACAGTAGAGACGTGTGGTGGTCACTGCCCAGTGATCAGGGTTAACATTACCAGTAACAAGCTGTTGGCACAGATGTCATCTTCATATGATGGATGGAAAGATCCAAACCTCCTGTCTGTGACAATGTTGCCAAAAATACATAATTCTAATTGTAATTGTGAGAAAACATCTGGCACAACCAAACGGAGTGACAGTCTACCAAACACTAGTTCGTACTCTTCAAAATATGTCAAGATTAGCGGGCATCGTGGTGTACAGCTATAACCTTAGCTCACTGGAGGCTGAGGCAGGAGGATCTCAAATCAGCTTGGGTGACTTATTGAGAACCTCTCCCAAAATCAGAACATGAAAATGGACTGAGGATGTAGCTCAGTGGGAAAGCCCTGGGTTCCATCTTCTTATATTACCAAAAGAGAAAAAAAAGAAAGAAAAACAAGTCAAGATTATTAAAGACAGAAATTGCAGAATTCTTTTTTTTTTTTTTTTTTTTTTTTTTTTTTTTTTTTTGTCTTGAGGCAGGGTCTTGTTCTGTAGTCCAGGCTTGTCCTAAACTCACTGGATAGCCCAAGCTGGCCTTCAACTCAAGGCAGTCCTTCTGTCTCAGGTACTGGGGAATTGAACCTAGGCCCTTGTCCTTACTTGGCAAGTACTTTAACTTCTAAGCCACACCCTGAAATTGCAGAATCCTAGGGGAACGTGACAATGGAATGCATTGTTGTTAGAATTTATAAAACAGCCTCATTGCGGGGAATTGATCTGTTCCTTTCATCTCTAGCATTTCAGGCTGCCTTCCGAGCTCAGGGGCCCCTTGCCATACTGGAGCACTTTGATACAATCTACAGCATTTTACAGTAAGTAGAATACCTAGCTGCTACTTAAAAAAAGAGTTGGTGGCTACCTGTGTGCCCTAAATTTGCATGCTAGTCCTGAATTAATTATAATTAATTTATTTATTTTGTGGTATTATCATCAAACTAAGGGCCTTGCACTTGCTAGGCAAACTCTAACAGCTGAGTTATGCCCAGCCCTTTATTTTTACTTTGAGACAGATCTTGCTACATTATCTAGGTTGGGCTTGAACCTATGATCTTCCTGCCTCAGCCTCCAAAGTGCTGGGATTATAGGCATGTGCCACCTCTCCCAGCTGATTTTTTTTTTTTTTTTTTTTTTTGAGACAGGGTCTCACTTTGAAGTCCAGGCTGCCCTTGAACACACAGCAGTCATCCTGCCTTAGCCTCCCAAGTTCTGGGATTCCAGGCATGCACCAGCCACCACACATGGCTTAAGTGATGTTGGGGAATCAAACCCAGAGCCTTAGCTTGCTAGGCAGACATTTAACCAGTGCAGCTAATTTTTATATGGTGCTGGGGAATCAAACCCATGACCTTGTATATGCTAGGCAAATGTGCTAACCACTGGGCTACAGCCCCAGTCACAGGTGAACGATTTCACATGTACTTAAATGTACTTAAGCCTTAAATTCCTCTGTTAGATCTGATTTTGGAAGGGGCTTTGCAAGTCTTTTTCTCACCCCACACTCCTTTCCCTCCTAGTTACTTTCGAAGTATAGAGTCTGGCCTCAGAGAAGATACTCTGGAATTCCTGATAAAAGGTATGTATGGGTAAAGGGCCAGAAACAAAATGTCTGATGTTTGTGCATTTTGGTTGTTTCCTGAGTTTTATCAGCCACGTGATGATATCAAGGCTGTTGTGATTCAGTTGGTTTGGCTAAGTCCCAGAATCTCTGACTGTCACGGTCTGTAATCTTGGTGGGTGACACAGAGTTATGTGCGCTCACTGTAAGGGCGGACCTACAGAAGCTTTCCTATGCTCGAGTCACCTCTCCTTCAAAGGGGTGATTCTCCCAGTTGCCAGGAAGAAGTGCGGTAACTGGGGCGAGGGTAGGAACAAGGCGTGCTCCAGGTGTCGGGATCAGGGATCTCAAAGGACTTAGTTGTATCATGGCCACTGAGAGATGAAACACAGATCTTTGGTAATCTGATGGCTGAAAGGACTGGTTATTTTGATGTTTGGTATATGAAGAAATGAAGCCACGCTGGTGGTATGTACATGTCTATCATCCCTGCACTCAGGAGGCTGAGGCAGGAGGATCTGAAGTTTGAGCCCTGCCTGGGCAATTTGAAGACTTAGCAAGACCCCAGTTAAAAGTGAGCGGGGTGAGGGGGGAGGTGCACTGGAGGAATAGCTCAGTGGTTGAAGTGCTTGCCCCTAGCAAGGGCTGAGTACCCAAGTTCAGTTCCCCAGCACCACACACCATATAAACTGGGCATGGTGGCACATGCCTATAATCCTAGCACTCAGGAGGCTGAGGCAGGAGGATTTCTGTGATTTCAAGGCCAGTCTAAGCTACATAGTGAGCACTCAGAACCGGCTTGGACTAGAGAGCAAGAGCCTGTCTCAAAAAAAAAAAAAAGAAAAAAATAGAGCTGGGGTTGTAGTTCAGTGTGAAAGTTCTGGGTTCTACCGCCAGATTCCAAAAAAGCCAGCCAGGCATAGTGGCACATTATCTGTAATCCCAGCACTCATTATGCTGAAGCAGGAGGATTGCCATGAATTCAAGGCCATCCTGAGCTACACAGTGAGTTCAGGACCACCGTAGACTACAAAGCGAGACACTGTCGCCAAAAAAAGGTAAATGACACTAACTCCCAGATGCTGTCCCCTGCAGTGGTGTCCTGCCACTCCCAGGAGCTTCCAGCCATCCTGGATGACACAGGTCTGAGTGCATCAAACAGGAGTGCCCACCTGAATGCCCTCAAAATGAACTGCTATGCCCTCATACGCCTCTTGGAATCCTTTGAGACCTTGGCTAGCCACACAAGTCTAACCGACCTGGACATAGGCAGGAAGGTAACTTGGAGCGTGGCTCATTCTGTGGGGAGAGGGGAACCAATGAGGCAGGGAAACTGGGGATCCTGAAAAACGTGTACTGTCCTCATTTAAGGCTAGAAGGAAATGCCCTAGGATCACATCTCCTCCTGGACAGGAGCTGGCCTGGTGTTGCCCAGCCTGCAATCCTAGCACTCTAGGAAACTGAGGCAGGTAGATTGCAAATTCCAGCCCTGCCCAGGCAACTTAGCAACGTGGCAAGACCCTGTCTCAAATAAACAGTAAAAGGGGATGGTGGTGTAGCTCTGATCTGAGGCCCTGGGTTCTAACCCCAGCACTACAAAATAGAGTTAAAAGAAAGAAAGAAGCTTGTAATGTTTCTGTATTACATTGCCATTGACCTCATCCCAAACTGTATGGTTTGCACATGCTGGTTGGCAGATCTTGAATCACTGTTTATCTGTTGTTTCCTTTTCAGGGTAAAAAAGGCCGGGCCAGAGCAGCCCTTGGCTTTGACTGGGAAGAAGAGAGGCAACCGATTCTTCAGCTTCTAACCCAGCTGCTCCAGTTGGACATCCGGCATCTCTGGAATCACTCCATAATTGAAGAGGAATTTGTCAGGTGAGTTATTACGACGGCTGTAGATAATACTGAGCTGTAGCAGGGCACTGCGGTACAGGCCTGAACCCAGCACTCTTTGAGGCTAAGGCAGAAGGAGTGAGAGTTTGAGCCCAGCCTGGTCAATTTAGCAAGACCCTATCTCAAAATCAAGACCAACATTTGGACTAGAGGTATAATCTCTGTGCGAAGGGCCTACTTGCATCCTCAGCACTGCATTTAAGAAAAAGAAAAAATAATTAAGGGCTGAATTGACAATGATATTTAGCAATGAGAAATCATTAGTAACATTGTCCTCTCCTCTGTCATGTGATCTGGTTCTCTGTCAGCATGACTATGTAGTCTCATGACAACTGTATGAAAGGTACTGACCTTAAAAGAAGGAGCCAAGCCCATAGCATAACCTATAATCCCAACACTCTGGGAGGCTGAAGCAGGAGGATCCCAAATTGGAGCTCAACCTGGGCAGTTTAGCAACTTAGCAAGACCTTGACTTAAAATCAGAACTAAGGGGCTGGAGATGTAGCTCAATGATGAAAGCAGTTGCCTAGTAAACACAGAACCCTGGTTCTGTTTCCCAGCACCTCATAAACCAGATGTGGTGGTGTACCCCTGTAATCCCGGCACTTGGGAGGCTGAGGCAGGAGGATTGCAATGAATTCGAGACCAGCCTGGGCTGCATAGTGAGTTCAGGGCCAGTCAGGACTATAGAGTGAAACCCTATCTCTCTCTTTCTCTCTCTCTGTCTCTTTCTCTCTC
Source organism: Ctenodactylus gundi (assembly GCA_004027205.1). Taxonomy (NCBI): domain Eukaryota; kingdom Metazoa; phylum Chordata; class Mammalia; order Rodentia; family Ctenodactylidae; genus Ctenodactylus; species Ctenodactylus gundi. The sequence continues at coordinate 4,083 of PVKB01004351.1, read as the reverse complement.
TCTCTCTCCCCCCCTCTCTCAGACACACACACACACACACACACACACACACACACACACACACACACACTGGAATTAAAAAGGGCTGGGAATATAGCTCAGTGTGAAAGCCCTGGGCTAGCCTAGTACCAGCAAAAAAATTAGAAAGGAGTAGCTATCTGTTTGCAGCCAGCCAGCAAAGCAACTTGTATGGAAAATCTAGGACTCTGGGGACAGGAGTGACAGAATGAATGAGAGAATGAGACGGGGCTGTAGATGTGATTGATCCCCCACAGCTGATTTTGTCATCCCACTTCTTCCTTCTTCAGTATGGTCACCGGCTGTGGCTACCGCCTTCTGGAGAACCCCACCATAAGTCACCAGAAGAACCGTCCCGTCCGTGAAGCCATAACGCACCTGCTTGGGGTGGCCTTGACACGCTACAACCACATGCTCAGTGCGTTGCCCTCGGCCTCGCCTCACCTCTGCTTTTTTTTTGTCCACGATTTCTCACGCTTCGTATTTCCACAGGTGCCACTGTGAAGATCATCCAGATGCTGCAGCACTTTGAACATCTGGCTTCTGTTCTGGTGGTGGCTGTGAGCTCCTGGACAACTGACTATGGAATGAAGAGCCTGGTGGGGGAGATTGTGAGGTGGCTTTCCACAGTTTCTCTTTGGTTTTCCTAGGGGAGGGAGAAGGAAGACTGCAGGCACGGGAGGAAGAACCCTTAGATGGCAGGTGCCAGTCACCTTCCCTGACTAGGAGCTAAATAACTCAGTTGTCTTGTCGTGGCTGGTTTTCTTCCCCTGCAGAGAGATTGGACAGAAGTGTCCTCAGGAGCTCAGTCGGGACACTGTGGGGGCCAAGGGCTTTGCAACCTTCCTGACAGAACTGGCAGAACGGGTCCCAGCTATCCTGATGTCTAGCATGTGCATTTTGCTTGATCATCTGGATGGAGAGGTAGGTGGATCCCTGGGAACCTCTGGAGGTTTTCTCAGGGATTAGGTCCATTGTTGAAAGCCTTTTCTTTTTCTCATTCATTTATTCCTTTATTTAGTGCTGGGGATTGAACTCAGGGTCTGTGCTAACTCTACAACTGAGCTATGCCTCCAGTATAAATGTTGTTCCTTAATAGAAGCTGGGCCTGGTGTTGCAGGCCTTTAATGTCAACATTCTGAGAAACTGAGGCAGGAGGCACACAAGTTTGAGCCCAGCTGGGGCAACACAGTGATTTAATGATACCCATTCCCCTAATTTGCAAAGTAGGTGGTTTCTTGCGGGGGTGGGGGGAATAGGGACAGAAGAATAAAAACTTTCACTAGCTGGAAGAGGTCCTGAAATGGGTTGCCACCCAGCCTATTTTATTTTTAACTATATTATATTATAATATTATAAATATATTTATAATATATTAATTATATTTATTTTACATATTATATTTACTGTTATTATTTTGAGACAATCTCTCTAGGTCACTAAATTGCCAGGCTGGTTTCAAACTTGGAATCCTCCTGCCTCAGCTTCCCAGAGTACTAGGCTTACAGGCCTATGTGCTTGGCAAGCTTAACTTTGAGCCTTTGCTCCCTCTTTGTACGTGGATGGACACAAGAGTCTTAGAGGAGGAGAATTAATCTGGAGGTGTAGGTAGAGGTTTGTGCTGACTTGACTTCTGTCTCGTAGAATTACATGATGCGCAATGCTGTGTTGGCAGCCATGGCAGAGATGGTTCTGCAGGTTCTCAATGGTGACCAGCTGGAAGAAACAGCTCGAGAGACCAGAGATCAATTCTTGGACACCCTGCAGACCCATGGGCATGATGTTAACTCCTTTGTTCGGAGCCGAGTGCTACAGCTTTTCACCCGAATTGTCCAGCAGAAGGTGAGCAACCTTCTATGTGAAAAAGACTTAGTGTCCTAAGTAGGCCTACTAATACAGACCCGTCATCCCAGCACTCTGAGAGGCTTAGGCAGGAGGATTGCAAGTTTGAGCCCAGCCTGGACAACTTAGCAACTTAGTGAGACCCTGTCTCTAAATCAAAAATAAGGGGCTGGAGGAATGGCACAGTGGTTAAAGTACTTTCCCAGGAAGCGCCAAGGCCCTGTGTTCAATTCCCCAGCACCAAATAAAGCTGGGCATGGTGGCCAAGGCTAGCCTTGGCTACATAGTGAGTTCAGGACAAACCTGGGCTATAGAGCAAAATCCTGTCTCAAAAAAAAAAAAAAGACAAAAATAAAAAAGTGGCCTATGGGGCTGGAGGAACAGCACAGCAGTTAAAGAGTGTTTGCCTATCAAGCATAATGCTCTGAGTTCGATTCCCCAGCACCATATAAACTGGGTGTGGTGGCACATGTCTGTAATCCGAGCACTTGGGAGGCTGAAGCAGGACTGCTATGTGTTTGAGGCCATCCTGGGCTATAGAGCAAGACCTTGTCTCAAAAAATAGGATGGGGATGTAGCTCAGCATGGACTAGATTTCTAGTACCACCAAAGGGAGAGGGGAAAAAAGACTCAGTATCCCTCTGTATATAGGACAAAGAAAAGAGGAGGCCCTACCTACCCAAAAGAGGAGTTTAGATTTCAGATTTTTAGTACCAAGAATTAAAGGCCTTCTCTGCCAAGGACAAAGACATCTAGATGCCTTTAAGGATTCTGTCTTGCCAACTTGAAAAGAGCATAGCTTACCTATTTTGTATCATAGAAAGGTCTCCTTAGAGTATGGCTAGCTCAGCTGAGAGTGTGCTTCAAGATCATCTTTTTGTGGTATTGGGAAATAACACAGAGCATTCCCAGCCCATTTTTTACTTTTTGTTTTTGATTGATTGGTTGGTTGATTTTTATTTGAGACAGGATCTTGCTCTGTAGCCCAGGCTGGTCCTGAACTCACTATGGAGCCCAGGCTGGCCTTAGACTCAGGGCAATCCTCCTGCTTCAGCCTCCCAAGTGCTGGAATTACAGGCATGTGCCCCAGGCCTGAAAATCAAGGTTATCTTGAAGAGAATGGATGATCTCGGATGTGAGCTGACCCTCTGTTCTTCTCCACCTAGGCTCTCCCACTCACGCGGTTCCAGACAGTGGTGGCCTTGGCAGTGGGACGCCTGGCAGACAAGTCGGTGCTAGTGTGTAAAAATGCCATCCAGCTGCTGGCCAGCTTTCTAGCCAATAATCCCTTTTCCTGCAAGGTGAATAGACTATTTATTTAAAAGAAGAAGAAGAAGAAGGAATGAGGGGCTGGGAATGTGGTTTAGTAGTTAAAGCACTTGCCTAGCAAGCACAAGGCCCTGGGGTCAATTTTTCAGTAACACATAAACTGAGCATGAGTTGGCATGCCTATAATCCTATCATTTGAGAGGTTGAGACAGGAGGATTACAATATGTTCTTTCTTTTCTTTCTTTTTTCTTAGGGAAGTAGAAAGTAACTTTATTGGGATAAGTACAGGGAAGAAAGTGAGGTTGAAAGTCAGCACCCTCTGCAAGCAGGAGGGGGGCGGGGCGCCTGTGGAGTGTTTTAAGTCCAGCCTGGGCTATGTAATGAGTTCAGGACAGATCTGGACTAGAGAGTAAGATTCTGTCTCAAAAAAAAAAAGGGTTGAAATTATGTCTAGCAGGGATCCACTCATACAGTCGGTTAGTGTACAGTACTTGTATGAAATTGTCCTTAGGGTGTCCTGAGAAGAAGCAGCTGGGCCTGGTATTGCAGGCCTTTAATAGCAACATTCTCTGAGTCTGAAGCAGGAGGATTACAAGTCCTTCGAGCCCAGTCTAGGCAGCTTAATGACTTAGCAAGACCCTGTGTCAACATCAGAAATAAAAATGAGCTGGGGATGTAGCTCGGTGTGAAGGCCCTGACTTCTTTCCCCAGTACCACAAAAAAAGTCACTTAGTGACTGGCTGTTCCTTTTACATGACAGCTTAGTGACACTGACCTGGCTGGACCACTGCAGAAGGAGGTCCAGAAATTACAAGAGATGAGGGCCCGGAGGCGACCAGCTGCCGCCGGTGAGTCCTGGCTGCCTAGGGTCCCCTTCCAGCCAGGCCCCTCCCTGTGGCGGTGGGAAACCCCAGTGAGAGATGCTGAGCGGGACTGTCCTTGGTCAGCCACAG